>JAJMEW010000022.1:0-18831 GCA_030574395.1 Pichia californica
TTTGCTTCGACAATTTTATTGAGTACATTATCAAATTGTTCAACCAAGACAGCGTTTTCTTCAGCGGTACCGATTGAAACTCTTAAACAACCAGTGCATCCAAGTTCCTTACCTCTGAATCTAACAATAATTTTCTTTTCATTAGCAAGTGTCAAATATACTTTATTGGCAATTTCGTTATCCGGTTTTAAATCTTTATTTAATATTTCAATTAAGATGAAGTTTGAATCTAAACCACCACGATTTTTACCAATATATTTTAACTTGAGTAATTTTTCCAAAACTATACCTCTTTGTTCAATAATCTTGTTAATTTTATTTTTTGTTTCAATTAAACTTGCTTCCTTAGTGGCTCTAATCGCAACATCACTTGTAAGATTACTAATATTGTATGGATACTTTGTGGAATTTAACAATATCGAAACTTCTGGGGTGGCATATGTAATACCTAATCTGATACCTGCTAACGCAAAAGCCTTTGATAATGTCTGCAAAACAACCAAGTTTGGATGTTTGTTAACATATGTGCATAAAGAAGAGCCAGTTGGGGCAAAATCAATATATGCTTCATCTAAAACAACCAGAGCATTTATAGAATCATTTTCTTCAATACCCTTCAATAATTCTAATAACAAACCTTCATCAATTTTCTTACCTGTTGGATTACCTGGTGAAGTAATGTAAACTAACTTAATCAATGGATCTTTCTTTAATGCAGCTAAAATATCCTTGGGAATGATATCAAAAGTTTCCAGATCTAATGGAACTTTAACGATTTCAACATCATTGACAACAGCACAAATAGAGTACATACCATATGTTGGTGGACAAATGATCATCTTTTCTTTACTTGGAACAATGAAATCTCTCATTAATGCATCGATGGATTCATCAGATCCAACACCAAGACATAGATTGGCAATTTTTAACTTTTCAGTTTCAGAAATATCAGTACGTTCCTTATTTCTGAAATTAATTATTTGAGACTTCAATTCTTGTTGATGTGGATCTGGATATCTATTCAAATCTAAATCTTTTTCAGCTTCAGTCATTTCAATGAATGAAGGACCATGTGTGTTTTCATTAGCATCTAATAAGATACCTTCTTTAAAATCGTCTCTAGCACAACGGTATGGTTCTAAAGTAAGAATTTGTGGTCTTGCAAGTTTAGTAATGTCAAATGTCATTGCTTTGCTATATACTAATTGTGTCGTGATTGGTATTAGAAGAAGAAAGAGTGGAATATATCACCACTTTAACAAAAGAAACAAACTATTTATATCAAGGGTTGATGAATCGTAAAACTTCCGCCTCTCTTCCTATCACCAATCATAAACCTCACAGCGGTGACTCTTCTCGCTCGATTTGGAATCTCATTTCCATGTGACTCTTCCTCGAGAAAGGAGATACTTACTAGTAATAAGATATATACACATACTTCTTGTTTTACGTCCACAGGTGGATTATGTACATAATTGGTATTATAAATATACAGTATTTAGATATATACTAAAGTGTAACATTCGATATTACGACATTGCGAATATAGATTCAGGCATAGCATCTTCAAAGTTGGTAGAATGGGTTAAATCGTACTTTTTCATATGCAATTTTCTTCTTCTATTGATAAAACTCAAACTACCGGATGATTGATACATCGGAGATGATGATAAATTCTCATTATTAGGTTCACCTTCTTCAATTAAATTATCATTACCTAAATATAATACCTTCATTATATTACCAAAACTTACAACAATTGATTTGTGACCGAATTTAGATACGGGTCCTAATTTCTTAATTAACAAACCTGAATCTTGTCCGTTTGGAATTTGGTAGCATTTTATTTGACCATCCGCTGACATAGTCCAACCTTCCCAAATATCACTCAATTGACGTCCTTCAACAACATTATCATCGATATTTGCAGATATCTTCTCTTTCTTTCCCGTTGATAATCTACTTCGTAACCCACTGCTACTTGAATCATTGGCCTGAATTCCATTAATTGTAACTAAATTATTATTATTATTGTTATTATTGTTATTCTCCTTTTTACGTATACCAACTAAAATATTTATATCTGTAGAGCACCATTCTTCAACATTACTCAATATATATTGATGTTCTGTAACACTTGCAAAACCAAGACATCTTGTTTCTCTAGAATCTCTTTCCACTCTCAAACAAATATTATTCTTTGCTCTATTGTCAATGGAAAATGTATGCATAACCAATGAATTCGTTTTAATTTCTGTATAGGCTACACTGAAAGACTCAACAGAAACACAACCACAAAACCTACAATGGGAAGGTTCAGAATGAAATACTTTAAATGTATTTTGTTTAAACTTATTAATTTTCCATTCCTTCAATGAAATACCTGTTTGAACATCTATCAATTGACAATTTAATCCAAATGCACGTACAATCATACCAACAAAAGGAACAGTTTCCATAATAATGCCTTCAAAATCATCATTAAAATCAACTTTTTTATTTACATTATTAGTATTATCATTTGTATTTAAAGGTGTAGATTTATGCGCTCCCGCAAAATCAAAATAATCATTAGTTGGTGAAGAAATAGATGCAGATGGTGAATTAGGTGATGAATGATTAAATTCTTGATATTTCATAAGAATAGCTGGAGTTATTAAACTTTTACCAGTGTTATAATTGCTTGTATCAATTTTTACCGGTCTACTTTTCCATTTATTGTTAACAACAGTTGAAACAATCAATTCACCATTATCTTTAATACCCACAATTCTGTCATTAACTCTTGGCGATACTAGTTTTTTAGCACATAACAATGTAGAATTTGTAAGAATTGTAGATTCTGTTTTACCAGTAACACAATCAATTGAAATCATCGAACCATTCTTCAATACAATTAAAAATTCATTATTTGTAGTTTCTTCGTGTGACTTTGCCTGATCAAAATTAGAATCCAATGAAGTTCTTCTAACTGGCTTTATTGACTTGTCAAGCTCGGTATCAAGTTTCAACTTCATTTTTGGTTTATTGGAGATTGGAGTCTGTGAAGGTGACGGAGATGGTGTTGGTGTTGGTGATACCATTTTTTTATTGATTTTAGGAGGTAATTGTGATGGCTTTGGATTTTCTAATAATGTATCATTAGGTATAGTTGGAGATGCAGGTGTAGTGGAAACAACATTTGACAATTTTGATGGTATTTTAGCTGTTGTAAAACTTTTTTCTTTCAATGTTTTTGAATTTCTACTTACTAATTTTCGTCTTCCTGTACTAATGTGTGTCCTTTTACGGAAAAATGCAACTAATGGAGTATTGTTGGTTAAAGCATCTACCGAAACAGTCCAAATCCAAGACATAGAATATCTTGACCAACATTTGATTTCACCAGATCTGCTGAAAACAATAATTAATGAACCAGAATTAGACATTTCAATATGTGAAATTGGTAAAAATTTTGAACCAATTGGTAATAAAGTAGGAACTGGAATTGGTATTTTCATTGGAGACCAAACTAAAATCTTATGGTCAATACCAACAGAAACAATAAAAGGGCACTGAGAAGTACACACTTTGACTATATCTAAAACATGTCCATTAACTAAATCCTTAGAATGAAAATAGGGCATATTAGAAGATGAAGCTAAAGATGAATTTTTCGAACGAATTGATTTATTGTCAGATAATTTATCAGTAATAAGATTTAAATTTTTAAACTCATTATTGATGGTTAATTTTAAAATCAAAGTTGCTGATGATATTATGAAAATTAAAAAAGAAATAAATTCAAAGAAAAACAAAGAATTATAATTTGAAGATATTATCGCTGGTCTTAATTTTTCAGAATTATCAATATTATAATCCGAAAATAATATCGGATTTAAAATTTGTAAAGCAACATTATCATTTGAAAGCTTTGATAATTCATATGCAAACCCACGTTTACTTAAGAAAATATCCAATATCTCATTGTTTACGCTATTTATCAAATGATATGTCGTTCCTTCTGTCCATTGGTAAACTAAATGAATGTTTACAACAAAAATAAGAACAAGTAAAATAAATGATTTATGTATTATTATTTCATGAATTATATTAAAAATGTTGTTTTTTGATTGAATATTATTAGTATTATTAAAATTATTAAGTTGTGAAATATTGTTTTTATTTTCTTCTGCATATACACCATTATTAGTAAGTTCACTTAAAGGATTTTTCAGATCATTATTATTTGATGATTGAATCAAATCTTGTAATTCAACATTGTTAAAAAAAATGATAATAACAGCTGAAAAATAAGTAATTATTAAAAAGTAGTTAAGTATGATAGAAGATAAAGCAAAAACAGTAAATATAAATGATTCCCTATTATTTGTTTTCAAATAAAAACTAAATACAATTACTAGTGATAATGCATTCCAATAAGTAGTTAGCGGTAGACTATGTTTAATAATGTTATGAATTCTTGAAGCAAAAGATAATTCTGTTGAAAATTTCATAAATGAATGTACTAAAATTCTAATGTTGACAGAATTAATTATAAATGGAACAACTATTAGTAATGGAATTGGTAATTCTAAAATATGGTAATATTCATCTTTAAATATGTATGAAATGATTGAAAGACTTGCCAATGATGTGAGTATTAACTGGATAAAAAAGGCAAAGAAAATACCTAATTTTGATTTGATAACTTTATTTGCTTTTAATTTATATGCGCCTAATATTAAAAGTAATGGTATGACCGAATAAATGTAATATTTTTCAATAATTCCAGCTAATTTGTATGATATTAATAGTTTAATGTTTGGATATACGGATGTTGAAATTGATGTAACTTTCAGATTTGGGTATTTAGATATCAAAAAATCAATATTAGATGTGAAATTACTAAAAGTTGAAGAATATGATAAAATTCTTAACACATTGGCACCAATAACTAAGCCATTTGATTTTTGAATATTAGCAATAAGTTGAATATTATTTAAAGGAGAATATCCATTTAATGAAGATTCACATAGTTGAACAGTTTTAAGAATATTATTATCGTAAAGAATTCTTAGTTTATCATTATTCCAATAATCCATGGGCGAATAAATAATATTATCTGTTATATTTGCAAATAAAGTTTTTTGGATATCATGAAACTCTAGCATAAAATCTTTATTAAGAAGATTTGAGTGATATTCAAAAGAAAATATATTCATTATTAATGATGATTCTTCATGAGTTAAATTATTTGAGAAATCAACATATTTAATTATTTTTGAATTATCAACAAGTGAATAAAAGAATATGTTTGGATTAATGTAAAAATTGTATATTATTGGGTAAGCAATGAATAATGAAACAATACAAGGTATGAGAATTGACTTAATGGGACTCATCAAAATGAAATTGAAAAGAAAATTTGCAATCCTTTCTACTATTAAATTCAACGACCTTATGAATTTAGCTGTGGGTATAGAATCAGACATTGTTAATGATTTTTATAATATGAATGAAAGAACTTGAAAATAAAAAAAAATGTGTATAAGAAACTTTGTAATAATTAAATATGTGAAAAAACCTGAATGAATCAAGCAATAAAATACTTTTATGTAAAGAGAAAAGAAATAAATTTATGTATTTAAGAATGTATGTACAAATGTAGGAATCTGGTTGTTGATTATAAGCAAAGATTATAAGGAGACTTGGATGATTGAATGATATATGTATATGTATCTTTTAAAACTATCTATCTTCTTTGTCTGTTGGTTATAAATGTCAGTAGGTGATGTATAGGAAATGGGGAAATAATAAAATAGAGGTATAGTACACGATTAATGAAAAAAAAGTTGACGACTTAAAGAGAATGATCTGCACACAGAATCCAACGAAAATCACTGAGTAATAATATATATCTGAAAATAGATCAATTTTTAGATTGAATGCGGTGACGGTTGTTTTTTTCTGTGAGTATTTAATGTGTTTAAACAGTTAGATGTCCACCTGTGATTTTCTTCTAAAAGTTTGTGTGTAAGATAAAACCAGAGATATTATCTATGTAGATAGATCGTATTCATAACTCACAAAGAAATAATGTAGTGGCTAGCATCATGTACGCATCCATCTCAACAAGAAAAGCAATAACATATATATACAAGCGAAGACTTTACTAGGTTATGACGGAATTTAAAAACAGGGCTCCTCCAACGGTGCACGGGTGTTGTGTGTATTGTTTTTCGACGATCGACGCGTCCCGATTAGGCAATTTATTTATAATCATATATTTCATGTCTTATGTTTCATATCATGGTCGTGACATTATATAATAAGCATCATATAATACGTATATATTATATATACATCATAAATTTTATTATATCATACATCATTATATATATATATATATATATCAGTGGTTGCTAACACAGCAATTGATCTCTCTTACCCATTCACTATTCAGGATCTGTAGTGTAGTAATTCTTCTTTCGGGTATAGGATCAAGTACTGAATAAATTACATTTCTACATCTGGCCCTTTTTAACATTTCTATAGGTTCGTATCCTTTTTCACATTTCCGTTTTCTTAAATATTCGTGAAAAAATTCATCATCAATCTTTGCTTCTTTCCAAAGTTGTCTACCAGTTCTCATAGCCATATAAATAACACCACATGACCACACATCAACTAATCTAGGATCAAATTCATTATTTGTAAATTCTTCAGGTGCAATATATGGTGATGAACCTTTAATCTTATTACTTAGTTCTATATCATCTTCCCATGCAGTTTTAAAACATTCTGCAGATCCAAAATCCGTTATTTTTATCTGCCCATTTTGTGTTAATAAAATATTTTCAGGTTTTAAATCTCTATGTGAGACTCCCATACTATGCATATAATGAACAGCTCTCATTATTTGTTTAAAAAAACAATCTGCTTCACAATATTCTAATTTACCAGCAGCAACAATAAGAGAATATAAATCACCACCAGAACAGTATTCCATTACTTCATAATAATCACCTTTAGAATCTTTGAAAAGATCAAATGCGCTAATAATACTTCCATGTTTTAATGATGATGATATGCAAAATTCATATGTTAAACGTTTACTATATTTTGAATCTGGTTCATTTGAATTTCTTGTAAATTCTTTAACAGCAAATAATTGCTCTTCTTTACTATTAATTTTTTTATGTGATAATCTAATAATACCAAAAGTACCTCTACCAATGATTTCTTGACACTTCCCATATTTTTCAAAGAAAGATTCGGTGTTTTGATTATCTTTATTGTCTTTGCCTAAAGACAAATTAAATTTTGGTTGTTGAAATGGTGAACCTATCGTAGATGGATCTTTACTATTTTTCTTGTGTTCAGAAAGATAAGTAGAAAACAATGAAGGCGGTAAATTCTTTGTTGAAGAAGAAGAAGAAGAAGAAGAAGTTTGGTCTTTAATGTTAAAAATATTCGGAACTGCAGATATAGCATTATTTCTTTTCTTATCATCTCCTCCTAACCAATCTTTCATCATTTGTCCCAACTTTTCTTGTCTTTTTATTCTAGCAAGATGATGTTCATGATTTCCATCAGCCAATACTTTGAATCTTACGTAATAATCTGCATTGTTATTATTATTAACATTAATATTTGACCCATTTGAAGTTCGTACAGAAGATGATCTTGAAAAATTAATTTCCCCAGAAGCAACATTGTGAGATGTGTTACTATTAATAGTATTTGAATGAATGGTATTATGCAATGTAGTTGTTGTGTTTATTGAGTTTAAGTTCTGATGAGTGTTTGATGATGAAGAACCTCCGGGTATATGCAGCGTTGAAGAATTTGATGGTATCGAAGAATTTGATTTGACAGATGAAAGTTTTTTGGTTGTATTTTGCATGTTAGAAACATGTTTGTTTGTAATGTGAGATGATTCATGAATATGAGTAGGATTGATTTTTGAACTATTATTATGGCTATTACTATGGTTGTGATTGTTATCGAGAGTTGATTCACCTCTAGAACTCTTCTTAGATATGGAGGTAGTGGAAGAACTAGAGTTCTTAGCTGTGTCTATACTTTTGGTGCTATTGGTACTTATTGATCTCAGTTCTGCGTTTTGTGGAATGATGTTTTCTGTTGTGCTACTATGATAATGATCTGCGACAGAGGTACTACTAGAACTGCTGCTGCTGCTGCTACTACCGGAGAAGAAGCGTCCTAACTTATGCATGGTTGAGGATCTGTTTCGGGACCCGGTTGCCACTGTCATTTTTAATAAAGAAGGGATTGTTTGTATGAAGATTAAGAATACAAGAGAGATAAAGAAAGAAAAGCTAAGATGTGGAAGAGTGGAAACTGTTTCTCTTAACTCTCCAGGATAAGCAAACAGCAAACCGTCCCAAGCCTAAGCTCTGAAAAGCATTCTGTGTTCTCAATTCTCAGGTCCGTATTCCAGTATTCCACCTTCCGCATCGGGCAGTCGAGACAGGGCAAAAGGCAAAAGGCAAAAGGTATGAGGTAAGAGGGCAGAGAGAAGAGAGAAGAGAGGAAAAAATTTTCAATTTTCATTTCAATTTTAAACATCTTTGTTTGGTTCTGGTTTTGGCTTTGAATTTGGTAAGGTCAGCCATTTCCGCAAAATAAATTTTTAAATTTGCAAAAAAAATTTAAATTTTTAAATTCTAAGTTTAATTTATACGCATTACGTCAGCTGACCTCTCTCTAGGTCCCCATTGGCCAGTTTGGTTACACGTTACACCAAGAAACAATCAACTATCAACAATTAACATTCAATACTCAATACTCAATACTCAATACTCAATACTCAATACTCAATACTCAATACTCAATACTCAATACTCAATATTCAATATTCAATATTGAATACTCAACTACCCCTTTTAATTAAAAATGTTTGTATATATATTCGATAATAAAATAATATAATCCACCAGCTACCAGCTGCAGATAGTTTCCCATGTTGTATATGACATTACAATACACCCCATAGTAAATACGCATATACATATACCTTTCTCTATGCCAATCATCTCCTCCCGGAACGCACGGTAAAACAACATTGGTGGATAAATGTAAATTAATGGTATACATGTAATTGATCCAATCAAAGAAACAAATTTATCAAGATTGTTGGATCCAAGATACGCAATTCCACACATAACAAAAACGAAAAAAACTCGTGTAAAATTCTTGTATATTTTAATATACAAATCAGATTTACCTGATACCAATCCATCTTGATTTACAAGATTAACATTCACATTTGAAATACTATCATATGATGCAATACTACCTCTTATATTTCCAGTCGTTCCACCAGCACTACCGCCAAATTCATTCAAAATCGAAATTGCCTCTGAATTTCTTCTAACTTTATCTTTCCATGTCTTTCTATTTTGATTGAAAATATAATTCTCAATGATTTTAATTGCAGGAAAGAGTTGAATTGGTGTTGATAATAATATCGAAATAGAATACATAATTCTAATACAGATACTTAATGCATTTGTATCAAAATCCATAAATATAATAGTATGTGTGTCATTTCCAAAACTTAAATATGAAATACTTGCAATACTGCTAAATATTACAGTAACTATTACCATAACCATAAATAATAATTTGTTAAACTTCTCCGTTTCAATCATACTTTCTTGAATTGGAATTAATAATCCAATACCCTCATATGCAAAAACAGCGGTACCAATAAATAATGTCCATGAATCATTTTGAAACATTTCAATATTTGTAGAAATACCATGACTTATTAAATGTGAACTCGATTCAAAATATATGTAAACAATGCCTATAAATATGAATACATCTGCAATAAGCGCAAATATACTTAACTTCGATATGTTTCTAGCTAGTGAAATAGGTGTGAATATAACTAATTGAATTATCACAAATAATCCTACTGGATATTTCTCCTTTATAAGTATTTCTAAAACTGTTTGAAAGTTTTTACATACAAATACAACATATGCTGATGAAAATCCTAATTGTGATAATGCAAGTGATAAAAGGATAATAAATTGCATCCCTTTACCAAATAATTTGAATCCAACATCACCATATCCTGTAACTTTGCATTTCGATGTAGTTTTTATTAATATCAGGAAACAATAATATGAAATTACACTAAATGCAATAATCATAATATTAGAAAAGATTAATCCACCATTGGAGAATGCTTTGGGCAAAAAAATAATACCAGTACCTAAAAATGCTTTCAATAATAACAAAAATGCCTTTGTAGTGGATATTTTTTTATCATTCTTGATTTTATGTGATTTTTTCAATATTCGAGTAGTATTTCTAATTGAAGAATCAGAACCCATACCATTGTAATGACATTCGTCTTCACCTTCAGTCTCGGTTTCAGTTTCAATGTCATGTTCATCATCAAGATCTTGACCTGCAAAATGTCCATAAATTCCTAAAAATTCAATCAAGTTCTTATTACCGAGTTGAGATTCAGAAACAATGTTGGTTTTTTTATTATTTAATATGAAATTTCTACGTAATTCTCTAAAATTGGGATCACTGCTAATAGCTTCTAAAGTGGGGGAACCTAACCCATTAGAATGAATACTTCGTGTGGTATTGGTATTAATTGATTCTGAGCGGGTTGTTAAATCAATAGATTCTTCTATATTTGTAGATGGAAGTACATCAGACTTCTTATCATTGTTCATTAAAGGTTCAATATTTTGTTTTATAAATTCATCAGGAGGATTTATTGAAGAATTTGTTGTTTGAGTAGGTTCAATGGTTTGTTGTTGTTGTTGTCGTTGTTGTAAACGTACAGTTTTATCGTATGGTGAATTTTCACCCCATGACGGCATAACTGAACTTTGAAATTGTCTTTCATTAGTATTAGAATTCGTATTGGTATTGGTATTGATGTTAATAGTCATATTATTTCTTTGCAATCTAGAAGATGCTAAACTTTGCGATAACGATGAACTTAACAAACTCTCTCTACGAGAATGGTTCTTAAAACTGACACCAAGTTGGTTATTATCATCGTATTCTGATGCAGGCATATGATTAAATCCACCGGTAATAGTCAATGGTTGTATACTTTCTCTTTCATCAATAATATCATGGGCAATGTTTATATCTTTGTCTCCAATTTTGTCATTCTTAATATTAATATTGTTAAGATTACCAATGCCACCATTCTTAGTGGTATGTTTTGCAGAAAAGTTCCCAGATTGAAAAACTGAAAAATCTTTTACTTTAAAAGAACTGGCATCAACATTATGTTTCTTCGACATTCTTAATGGTACTAAGTTCCAGCTATCTTATTCTTTGATTTCTAATCAAATAAACAAGAAAAAAGTAATTTACTTGACTATGTAGTAGGCTTTATTGCGGTCCCTCCCGTTATTTTGAAGGATAGTAGCACATCTCAAATCTGAAATCTGAAATCCTAAAAAAATTATAAATATCCTCGGTAAGTTTAAATGCCGAGCCCAAAACACACTAAAAACTAAAAACTAAAAACTAAAAACCAACACCAACACCAACCATCAAAACATAAAATACGGAGATTTACTCGGTTAATTTAATGATCTTAGTTCTTAGTTTTTGTAAAAATTACAAGTAACTAATATAACTAGCTAAGCATATATATATATATATCTAAATATATATTTATATTTTAATAACTACCATATTCTTTTATCGGCCATATCAAATCGAACAACGTTGTTCAGTTTATTATCTTTATTTTTAGCCAATTTTTCCAATCGGTATTCTTCCAATGATAAAGGGACACTCTCTGTTTCGTCATAGAAATGTTCCCTAACATCTGAAACATGACTCAAATTTACATTTGGATCACCTTTTAAAAAATCTGTATTTCTCTGATTATTATTCGTCTTGAGTAAAATTTTCTTAGACCACCTCAAAATAACGAATGATAAAATTAATCTAAGAGATACTAAAACAGCAATCACAAATAGTATAATAGCTGAAATAATAACCCAACTTAAAAGATAATTGTGATCTGTTCTTTCGTAAACACTTGTAGCTAGATATTGTGAATATGGAAAAATTGATAACCTGCAAAATATGATCATTATTGTAGAAATTGGAAACCCTGTACGTTTAGTCAAGAGATTTGGATGATCATTAGGTTGATGATTAATCTTATTGAATTTATCTGACTTAAAACCACTAATAAAATCGCTAGCCAAAATTTTGGTAAATTTGTCATACACTTTAGGTTTTATTTTATTAAATCTTAAAATATAAGCATACTTAATCCAGTCGACTAAAAATTCAGATCCAATCACAAATATAGATGGACCAATTATGAGACCAATCCAATTATTGATCGATTTCCATGATGTTAATTGTGTAGACCAAGAATTTGGTGTCAAACTTTCAAAAAAATCACTCAGAGATTCTGTATTAATCAAGATTTGAAGTAAATTTCTAGATGAGATAATCCCGAGCATAATAAATATCAAAAACCTTTCATTTAAATCTGCACAACTATTTTGAAACAAACCTTCCCTTTCTGTTTTCTTAAAAACTGCACTTTTTAATTCAGAAAATTGATTAGATAAAATTAATGTTAATAATGCATTGGAATATGAGTTAATAGCAACATTCAAAGCCATTACCTGATAAATTAAAGCATAAGAATGGAACCAAAGGTATAAAACTGATAAAAGATAAAGGCAAACAAATTGTGACACCTTATTAAGGTCAAGTTTGTTATTTTTTCTAAAATTATTAAATTTATGTGTAACTATCAAAATATCTTGTCCGCTTGCACTCAATAACCTATCTGCTATATCTAATACCTGTGTCATAAAATAAAGTTTTATTGCTGTTCCAGCTCTGATATTATGGTATATTTTGCTAGTATCAATATTTTTAAGCAAAAATAATGTAATAATTATACCAGAAACAGATAATAAGTCATTTTTATACATAAGTGATCGTTTTTCTGAAAATAAAGAAAGTGGATGACCATTTATTAGTTTCCTAAGGTTTATCAAAGTATGAATAAAACAGCGTAATGGAATAATAACAAGCCATTTCAAAAATACAACAGTTGAATATAAAATTCCAAAAGTCATAAATTGTTCAAGATGTAATGGTAATCTAATATAGTTTAATAATGTTTGGAAATTTTCAGACCAAGAATCGGTATCCACAATTAAATTTTGATTATTTACTTGATCTTTTTTGTCCTTTTCAGAAACAATATTCAATTCAGAAAGTAATACATCCCACAATGTAACACTTTCAGCTGATTTGGCAGCAGATCCCAGCTTTATTCGTGCTTGCGTAGAATTAGCTTCCTTATCTTTATCGGGTTTGGAAACTATTGTTTGTACATCTATATTAAAGCTCAAATCCAATGGCTTATTCTGTTTTTTTCTTGATGAATCACATTTCCTCATACGAAAACTGGACGACATTGATTTTATCAATTGATGTTTATTTGATTGAATTAATAGAGTTCAACAAGAATCATATATACACACATAATCTATTGAAGAGCAATGAAACTTAAGAGGAACCTTTCAAAATGATGGCAGTAACACAAATCCACAGCTGCTCGCCTATAAATTCATAAAGAATTGAACTTAGATTAGTGTTGTCTTTTAACTTTTGCTAAGTGATCACATTTAATATTCTAACTTATACTACCACTCAATCAAATAAAAAAGCAAAAACTGACACACATGCAAATATAAAACAATAAAATGGATGGTATTACAGTTGAAAATACGGAAATTGACGAAAATACTTTAACTATTGAAAAATTATATGATTTTTTGTTACCAATACTGAACAAGCATATGTTAACACCTAAGGAGGCTAATCAACTCACTTACAATTTGACCGAACAGTTAATTAGCAACAATTGTGATTCAAAGGTACTAAGATTGTTGGCTCGATATTTATCGAAGAAATCTTATGAAGATATTACTGAAGAACGAATTATTGAACACTACTGTGGATATCCACTTTGTAAATTTAATGATGCAAAGAAAATCAAAGATATCGAGATAAATTCCCTTGTTAAAAAATTGAAAATGCCAAGATATTATAATTCTAAATTTTGTTGTAAAAACCATTATATATGTTCTGAATTTTATAAAAATCAACTAGGATTTGATGCATTGTTTATGAGAATAAATTTAGATAAACCATGGTTTTCTGAAGACAGTATTGAAAATCACGTTGTTTTATTAGATGAATATATCAATATGAAAGAAAAAGGAGTTGATATGGATGATTTGAATACAGTAATTGATATGCTAAGGAGCATGAATGTTAAAGACTCAACTTCTGCAAATTTAAATTTAAATTCAAATTTAAACTCACGTGAAGAATTAATTGAACATTTTGAAAATTTTAAAGTCATAGAACACAACGGAAAACAAAAATCAGATGATGTTTATGGGAATAAATCGTGATTATCTTGTATCTATAAAATATTAAAGGGTTTATATATAAGAATTATATTAATGAGTGTGTGTACACTCTTATTTACAAATTGTAGTCATTAAGTTATTTTCTCTTGGTTGAAGACATATTTTTTTTAAGATATTTTGTCTCTACTGGGTCATGGAATCCATACTTTTTGAAAACCGAACCTAATCCACCATCAACAATATCAGTGAATGGACCATTTTGAAGATTTTTTAAATCTAGTTTCATTACATTTAAATTGAATTTACTGTGATTGTGCATTTCATCAAAGACTGGTTTGATTTTCTCATATATGATACCTTGTCGTTTACAGAACTCTCTGATTTGAAATTCCAGTTTTCTTTTTTCATTTTGGTAAAATGCATCAGCTTCATCAAAAATTTGTGTCCATTCTTTTGTAGAATTATTTGAATTATTAATTAGATTTTCCCATTTACCCTCTTCTAAAAACATAAATTCATTTTTAATTCTGTAATTTTCACATTCTTGAATTTTAATAATTAAATCATCATATTTCCTTCTACATTCACCTAAAAATTTAAAATTTTCGGTTTTTAAATCTCTATTCCATGGTGTATTAATCAAGTAAATCCAGTGTCCTGTTCCTGAAATTCTCTTTAATTTATGAGTTGGTGGATTTTTCAATTTATTATCTAGTTTATTTAAATAATATTTTTGTTTTTCATATGCTACTAAAGACGGGAAAATTGTTCTCATGTAACGTTTATCTAATTTTCCTTTGATTGAAGGATAATGTTTAATATCAAATATCCATTTCAAATGTACATTCATGTTAGTTAGGAGATATTTGGTTGATTCAGGTAGTTCAATATCCTTAGTTTGACGAAATTCCAAAATTTCATTATCTGTAAGATCCTTATAATTAGGGTTCTTTCGTATTTTCTTTGATATAACTGGTTCTGAACTCTGTACTGGCTCTGAAGTCTGAATTGTTTCTGAAGTTTGAATTATTTCTGAATTATTAAATGGTTCTGAAATTTTAGTTGGCTCTTTTGTTATTGATTCAGTATACAATTTATCTTCTGATTTAATTGGATTAAGTCTTGATATAAGATCTTTTAGTTTATTATCATCATCAAATGAATCTACAATGAGATTATTAAAAAACATTGCTTCCTTTAATTGAGTTTGTGCTAATATTGAATTTGTTGATAATGAATTTTTCCTAAATCTAGATCGTATTTTACGTATTAATTTTGTATTGTCTGTGTGATTCAGTTTTCTAAGATTTATTGAATTTCGTAGTAGTGTTCTATACAGAGAATTTACAACATTAGAATGTTGTATAAAACATGAAAAATTACTGACCATTCTTTTGTTGGCTGATAATTACAAAAACATAATATTTCTTTAGTTATTGAGTGAATGAATAAGACAAAAACATTCAAAACTTTTCAAATCTGAAATTTTCAGAAATTCATGTGAAAAAAAAGAAATGGAAATCGCACGAGGTTTGCTTAGTTACTAGATTAAGTATCTATTATACTATTATACAGATGATTAGGAGTAATAATACAAAATATGATTTAAATGATAAAGTTGATTAGACATCATTCAGAGCAACAGAAATGACACCTTTATTATGTCCATTATACTGTCTAACAGTTTCGTTACTGCTCAAGTCCCATAAACGAACATAATGGTCTGAACATGCAGTTACGAGATATGCACTGTCTGCGCTAAATGCACAATCCCATACCCATCTTTGATGTCCTTTTAATGTTGTTTCTAGATTAAATCCATCATCAGTAGACCATATTCTAGTTGTATGATCTGCAGAACATGTAGCAACATGTTTGCAATCACTTGATAATAAGACCTTAGTAATATATTTGGAATGTGATTTAAATTTATGAAAAGGTTGTAATACTGTTTTCTCTATTGAATTTTGCATTTCCCAAACATAACAATTTCCTTTATTATTACCAGCAATTAACATAGATCCGTCTGATGCGCAACTAATTGATTGAATTGATACATCATCTTCGGGTATTAATTGATGTGTACATTTATTTTCACCTAAATCCCATATTTTTACAGTACCATTTTGATCACACGATATTAATTCACCTTGATTTGGATGAATCAAAACTTCATTAACGGGACAATTATGTTTATAATTTCTTTGAATTGAAGGACTACGAATATCCCACACTTTAATTGTACCATCTTCACTTGATGAGCACATCCATCTATTATCAATTTGAAATGCAACAGAAGTAACATTATTAGTATGACCTTCAAAAGTTTGAACTGCACTTGGATTAGTAGACCTTATATCATAAAGATTAATTTTTGGATTACCAGCTGCTGCTAAATATTTTTTATCAGAAGTAATTTCTAATCTATTAACTTGAGAATCACTATGTTGAATTGTACGTGAACATACTCCTGTGAGAGCTTCCCAAAATCTAATTGTATGGTCATAACCTGCAGATACTAATATGACAGACATTATTGATGTTTATAAACCTAATATTTTGTGGGACATTTATTGAGTAAATGGCTTTATTGGCGTTAAAGCAATGTTTATAGACACTACCTAAATAAATGGGTCAAACTCACAAAATCAATCACAGAGCTTAGCTGAGAGCCTGAGAGCTGAGCTGAGCTGAGCTGTAAAAAATAACAATAAATGCGAAAATGGCAGAGTGTGCCGTCGATCGACCCTCTAAAAAAAATGGCTTGGTTTTCGGGGAATGATAAATGGCAATTGTCTGCAATTTTCCATCGACTATCTAGAGTTATGTATTTACAGTTCCAAAAGGGAAAGAAAAGACGGCTACCGGCCATCGGTGATTGATTTTCTAAAGGAGAGACAAGAGATCGGGAAAAAAGATAACGAGAATGCCGAGTTCCCGATAGCCGAAAAAAAATAAGACGTATAAATATCGTTCGTAAGAAAGGCTAAATAAGTCTCCCATAGGGAGACTCGTCCTTAAATTAGTGCTTCGTCACGCACTCCCTTAGTATAAGCTTTGTCACGCACGCCCTTAGTATATGCGTTGTCACGCATTCCCTTAGTATACACATATTTCCTTAGAATATCTATATCTATTGTTAGTGATACTGATAAATATATGTGTTTTTTATTACTTATTATTATGTTATGCAGAGTATAGAGTGTATAGTAGTATAGAGTATATAGTAGTATAAGAAACACGCTGACCTCTTAATGCTGGGGTTCTAATAGTGACTTCCCCCTGCAAAATAATCGCTTTAGTATCACCAATAGTATCATTTGTCTTGATCTTAGTGAAGTTGACAGCAAAGCTAAGTATATTGTTGACAATTCTACTGAATTCAGGCCATTTAGGATGTAAATAAACATCAATTACAGCCTGTTCAAGAGGTTTATGGAAATATGGATATGAAAAATGAACGTAACCGTTGTGACAACATAGTTCAGATGTCTCAGTTTTCATTAATAAGGCCCGACAGTGTGGACATACGTGGGTGAAGGCAGACTCGTAAATCTTAAGGTGGACTCTATCGAACAGAAAAGATGCATTACCTTCGTTAATAGTCGTTGCACCAACTTTACGACGCAGGGCAAATGGAATGGCACTATCATCATAAATAATATCAGGCTGTTGTTGTTGTTGTTGTTGTTGTTGTTGTTGTTGTTCATCATCATTATCATCATTATCATCATCATCAGAACTAATATCATTCATAGCATCGTTTTGAATTGCTTCGTCATTGATTGCGATAATCTCATTTTGACCATTCTCTTGAAAAGAAAACACATGATTGTCAGCGTTAGCTACCTCTAAAATGGCTACTCTTCTTGCCAGTTCAAGGTCATCTGTGGAAGCAGTAGCATCAGGTAAAAGGTGCATTGAAGTAGTTTCCCGAGTTGAATTTCTATTTCGTACTCTTCTATTTCTGTTTCTATTCCTTCTTCTAGGCGAATTGATATTTGGTTGAGTAGATTGTTGGGGACTATCATTCTTGTAGAGGGATGTATGCCAATGTTTTGCATACGAGAAATATAAAAACGGCTACGGCGTGGCATTCTAGTAAAACTTTATGGATAAAAGAATGTTAGTAATAAGTCAAACGTAGAAGTCCTAGTAATGTAAAACAAGAACATACTGGTAATTTATTTGAATAAATAACAATAAGATGAAAAATAACAATAAGATGAAAAATAACTTAGTAAATTATGACAATAATATAACTACGAAGGATAATAGTAAAGTAATTTTGACTTAGGGCTTAGAATTAGATTATGACAATAATATAACTACTAAGGACAATACTAAAATAAACTAAATTAAAAAGGAACAGAAAAAAAACCATGTTGAAGAAGTAAAATAGGAACACAAA
>JAJMEW010000023.1:0-17313 GCA_030574395.1 Pichia californica
TTGCGTGAAAGGGTTAATGGTCTAGTGGTATGATTCTCGCTTTGGGTGCGAGAGGCCCTGGGTTCAATTCCCAGTTGACCCCTTTATTTTTTACCAGGCTCTATATATTTTTCAAGTGGAAAGAAAAGAAAAGAAAAGAAAAATTGAATGGCGCGTTACATACGTGACACCCCAAATTTGCACAAAAAAAACACAAAACAAAAATTGCTACGTGTCTTTTGTCGCTTCTGTCTTCTTTTTGGATTATGGACCGGGCTGTCTGTATTTGTTTTGCTTTGCTTCACTTTACTTTGTTAAGTGTTTTTTTATGTTTTTTTGTTTTTTTGTTTGTTTGGTTTATTGATAGACTTATTGTTTGCTTGGATTGTTTGAGAATCCTTTTTTTATTATTCCCCTCTTCTGTTTTCTTTTCTTAATTTTCATCCACCTTCGACAGATCAACATCAACATTAACTACAATCCTTTAACATGTCAGTTTCAGAGAAAAAGAAACTCGTTGAAGTCGTATCTGACAATGATGATGAATCAAGTCTCAACATAACAGAAGCAGAAATGAAGAGAAAACTTCAAGAAATAGCAAAGAAGGGCAAAAATGAATCAAAAGTTGAAATGCCAGAAGAAATTTCTCCTTCCAGAACTTATAAAGATTTACTAATTGTTGAAAATTATTTAGCTCCAATCTTATTTACAGCTCTTTCTTTCTTTGTTCGTATGTACAAAATTGGTGTCAATAATCATGTTGTTTGGGATGAAGCCCATTTTGGTAAATTTGGTTCTTACTATTTAAGACATTCTTTCTATCATGATGTCCATCCTCCACTTGGAAAAATGTTAGTTGGTTTCTCTGGCTATTTAGCAGGTTATAATGGTTCTTGGGATTTTCCTTCAGGTCAAGAATTCCCTGAATACATTGACTTTGTTAAGATGAGATTATTTAATGCAACTTTTGGTGCTCTCATGGTTCCAATTGCTTATTTTACAATGAAAGAAATTGGTTATAATAGAAAAACAACTTGGTTATTCACTTTAATGGTTTGTTTAGAAACAACTTATACTACTTTAGCAAGATTTATTCTTCTAGATTCAATGCTTTTATTTTTTACTTGTTCCACCGTCTTATGTTTTTACAGATTTCACAATGTTAACAGAATTCCTGGCAAAGAATTTACTAGAAAATGGTTTAAATGGTTAATACTTACCGGTATTTCTATTGGTTGTGTTGATTCTGTTAAAATGGTTGGTTTATTTGTTACATCTTTAGTTGGTATTTATACCATTATTGATTTATGGTTCTTATTTGGTGAAGTTGGTAAGAAAAAATGTTCATTTGTTAAATATGGTTTCCATTGGTTAGCTAGAATTTTTGGTTTATGTATTGTTCCACTTATTGTTTTTGCAATTTGTTTTAAGATTCATTTTGATTTATTATCAGGTTCAGGTCCAGGTGATGCAACTATGTCCTCTCTTTTTCAAGCTAACTTAAGTAATTCTACTTTGACTTCAGGTCCAAGAGATGTCATGACTATTGATTCAAGTGTTACTATTAAATCTCAATCTTTAAGTGGTGGTTTATTACATTCCCATGTTCAAACTTATCCAGAAGGTTCAAACCAACAACAAGTTACTACATACTCTCATAAGGATACTAATAACGAGTGGACTTTTGAATTAGTTAGAGAAGATCCAAGAAACGATTTTAAAGAATCTTACCACGTTGTTGATGGTATGCATGTTAGATTAGTTCATAAAGGTACAGGTAGAAATTTACACTCTCATGAAATTGCTGCTCCAAATACTAAAGGTACCTGGGAAGTTTCTGGTTATGGTGACATGACTATCGGTGATTTTAAAGATTATTGGATTGTAGAAATTGCTGATAACTTTGGTTCTGAAGATAAATCTGTTTTGCATCCATTATCTACTTCATTCAGATTAAAGCATGAATATCTTGGTTGTTATTTAGGTGTCTCTGATTCTCAATTACCTGCTTGGGGTTTCAGACAAGGTGAAGTTGTTTGTTGGCCAAATCCTTTTAAAAGAGACAAGAGAACTTGGTGGAATATTGAAGATCATACTAATCCAAACTTACCAACTCCTCCAGAAGATTTCAAATTACCAAAGACTTCATTTTATAAGGATTTCATCCAATTAAATATTGCTATGATGGCAACTAATAATGCTCTTGTCCCTGACACTGAGAAACAAGATGATCTTGCTTCCAATTGGTGGCAATGGCCAACCTTGAATGTTGGTATTAGACTTTGTGGTTGGAGTGATGAAAATTATAAGTACTTTTTAATTGGTTCTCCAGCAACTACATGGACTTCTACCCTTTCTATTTTTGTATTAATTTTCATTGTTGCAGGTTATATTTTAAGATGGCAAAGACAAATTGATGATTTTGGTCTTACAAATGTTGAATCTCTTTCTGAAGCTTTAGTTGATACCAACTCTTCATTCTACAAATTAATCTACGGTGGTATTTATCCATTTTTAGGTTGGTTCCTACATTTCTTACCATTTATTGTTATGGGACGTGTTAAGTACGTTCATCACTATATGCCAGCCTTATATTTTGCAATGATGGTTATGTGCTATGTTGCAGATTACGTTGATATCAGAGTTAATAAGACTAGTTTCACCGTTGGTTGGTACACCACCTTATATGCATTAGTCATTGGATTCTTTATTTATTTGTGTCCATTCTCCTTTGGTATGTTTGGTCCAAGTTCGGATTGGGAATATTTGAAAGTCTTGAGCACTTGGAGAGTTACTGATCAGTAGAGCAAACGATAACTTTCTAAATAAATGAAATAATAACACCACAATAATCAAACAGTAGATATATAGATTGTTGTATAGACATATAGAAAAATTATATTATTTAAAACCTATTTATAAATGGTATATATACGCTTTGTTAAAGCTAAGCTTATAGTTTATAGCTTATAGCCCATCTATAATTCAAGATTCATGATTCATCTTATGTATGGTGCGCCTCAGTGGCTGGTGGCATGTTTCTTGTTTCTTGCCCTTTCCCTGAATTCGGAGTGGTCTGTCTTTATTGCAGGGCAAAGAGATCATGTTCAACATTATTGATTCTTTACTGCAACCAACAGCAACAACAACAAATAAGAAAGGAACATATTATTCTATAGCAGATAAATATGAATACACAAGATTACATCGAAGGATCACTGCGTCCTTATGTTTCAAGACCAGATTTTGATCTGCATTATCCAATCGCCTACCAACCAGGAATTGGTATCATTGATACCTCTAATTCACAGAGCATTTCACAATCATTACCACTAATCCAAACTCAAAGAGGAGGCTCATCAGGAAGTGCTGGACTTTTGGATTCAAAAGTTGGAATTCATGGTTTTGGATCAAGAGTTAAGGCACCTTCAAGTGCTCCAATTTTATCAAAGGATACATTTGGTAGTAGATCTGTTAATGATTTAGAATGGAACGAATTATTTGATATATCCAATTTAAAAGCCATCCTGATAAGTTTGACAAGAAGATTTATTCAAGGATGGATCAAATGTTTAATTAGTCAACCATTTGATGTCGTTCGTGTATTGTTACAAATTGGTTCATTCAAAAAGAATTTGAATATTAATCAAAAATCATTGAAAAAGGTAACAAATGACAACAATACAAAGACTTCAGCTATTACAAGTATTGATATTAGAGATTCTGAATCTGTCACTTCTGATTCAGATAGTGATATTGAAGGTCGTGATGCTTATTTTGTAAATGAAAGTCCAAGTAAATTACGTGATAGTCAAATAGAACGCTTGCCAAGCAGAAAGTCAAGCAAGAAATCTTTACAAGATCAAGATGAAACTAATGAGATTCCAAAAAAACTTACCAAGATAAATATACTGATTGAACCAGAATCCCTGAATACTTTTGATATGATAAATGCTTTATTAGCAAAAGAAGGCCCAAGAGGTATTATGAAAGCTGTTAATACAACATTCTTAATGAATACTCTTCAATATACTGTTGAATCATGGATTACTGGTTTTATTTCTGGAATTATTGGTATACCTGATCCATTGTTTGTTGATATGGTGCATTCACCTAATGCTAATTGGAGTTTAATGTTAAGTATATTTAGTAATGTGATTACTAGTTTACTACTTACACAGTTAAGTTTGATTCGAACTAAATTTATTGTTACTACAAGTTCAAGAGGGTGTAGATCATTTAAAGAAATAATATGGAATATTCCAAGATTTCATATTTTTAGTATTCCAAAGAGTTTAATAGTACCATCAATCATAACTAATTTTATTAAATCATTTACATTCCATTATCCAGAGTATTTATTAACATCAATGAAGATTAATAAATATAATAACCCTTATGTATTTAACATGTTTTCTGTCATTTTGAAGATAATAGGCTTGTTTATTAGATTACCATTTGAAACACTTTATTCTAGAGCACAAGTGAATTATCTTTTGACGAATAAAGATGAATTACCCGAGGCGATGCGTTTAGAAAAGAATGATATGTGTATTGAATTTGGCGGTTATTATGGCTATCTTTCAACCATGTATTATATTATTATGGGCTCAAGACCAATTTCATATGAAGGCCAATCTCTAGAAGTTGATGTTGATGATTTTGAAGAAAACAAAGGAATTGTAGCAATTTTTAGAGGATGGAAAGTTGGATTGCTGAGATTGGTATCCAGTTATACTTTGAACTTACTAAGAGATGACAGATATAATCTTTACGAAGAGAAATTCTAATTTGTTCATAGTTTTATTTGTGTATAAATGAATATTCTACTTTTATTTTATAATAGTTAAGTCGTTATAATTATCGCTTTTCTTTTTAATATACACAGTTGTAAGCAAATATATAGAGTTTTTAGATGTGGATTTGAACATCTTTTGGTATTCAAAATTCAGCATTTTTCTTGAGAATATCGGTAAATTTAGCAATGACATTTTTTCTCAATATCTTAGCATCAGAATTGTTAAATTCGCCAGCTTCCCATAATTCAACAATTTCATCTAATGCTTTAACTATATCTTTCGTCAATGATTTGTTTAAGAATTTACGTAAGTCTGAACCATCAATAATTTCTTCAACATGTCTTCCTGATTGTTTAACCAAATCATCTTTGGATGGGATTGAAGATTTAGAGTTAACATCAGAATGTTTATTCGTTGTAGTCGATGTTAAATTGGTGGGTATATCTGTGGTTGTTTCAAATGATATCTTGGATTCAGTTGTAGTTAACACTTGTGGCACTGGAGACACAGATTCTGAAACTTCTTTTTCATGTATAGGTTTTATAGATGATATATTTTCATTTTCTACTTTTATACGTTTTGATGGATGCTCTACGTTACCGCTATTATCATTATTATCTTTTTTATTCTTATCTTCTTTATTCTTATCTTCTTTGTTTTTATCTTCATTGGTATTCTCTTCGATATTATAACTTGTATTAAAAACTTTTGATGGTTCAGCATGTGATGATTCTTGTGCGATTAAAGTTGAGTTATCCAGCACAGGCTCTTGTACTTCAGGCAAAATTTGTTTTTCATTCATATGTTGTAGTGATCACTGCTGTTATACCAATGGATTGGAATAAAGAAGAATTAAGAAGAAGAAGAACATGAAGAAGGGAAAGAAGAGGAAAAAGAGGAAAAACAGGAAGAAACGTTTTGGTGGAGATTCTTCTGTCTTTGAAAATGGAAAACCACAAAGCGAAGAGAGTATGCGCCACAACATCGCCACACGATTATCTAATGATTAAAACTACAAAACTATAAAACTACAAAATATACATAATATTACAAAGAGTATTATTGGGATGAAACCAACAGTGACTGGAAAGAAGATCTCATGTATTTCCATAGATATGCAATCTCCTTAGTCTTAACAAAGATATCAATAGCTTCAGTGAATGTTTCTTCAGGTAACGGTGGTTCCGAAGAAATAATCTTAACATTCATTGGATCAAACACAAAAGATGCTTCTTTTGAAAAATCTTTAGGATCAATATTTCTAAATATAAATGTGATCATATCCCCTTCACTAGTTTCATCATTATCAATTTCATCGTCATCAGCAAATGATTGTTCAATACGTAACCCAAGAAGTTGTTCAAATTGATACAATTTATCATTCACTAAAATCGTTTGATTCTTCATTATATCTCGTTCTTCATTGATTTGCCTAATCTTGGTAGCAATAAGAGTTTCAATTTCCTCCAATTGTTTGTTGAATTCTCCTCTTTGTTTCTCCAGATCTTCCTGTTGGATTTTCATCTCTTCATACTTTACTGATGATTGGTCCCTATTTCGCATTTCACTTGATAACTCTTCAAGTAATTGCTCTCTTAATTTCTTGTTCATTTCAATTTCAAGTTTTAACTGTGTTTCCGTAGATCTAAGTTGTGATAGTTTAGTCTGGTATTCCGTTCGACGCTTGATAATAGAGTCTTGAACTGAATGGATGTATGATCCAACCACCTGTTTCAGCTCTTGAATCTGAGGTTTCAATGCCTGTAGGTTTTCCAAATTGACACGAACCTGTGTCTCCATATTGTTCTGCATTATGTATTATGTTTATACGTTCTAATAGGTTTACGTGTGACTTTTAAAGAGAAAAGGTATGTTTAAAGAAAGAAGCCAAATAATCCCAAACTGAATACTGAATGCTCAATGCTCAACGTGAAAACAAAACAAAAACAAAAAACAAAAACAGCGGTCAGCGGTGCACACAAAATCCAAAAAGGGAAATTTATTTTGCTTTTTGCTTTTTATCTGTGCTATTCATTTTATGTATACCTATTGTGTACCTTTCCTGATAGGTTCCACTTACTTCTTTTTTTTCTTGATTAACAGGAACAACATTTCTTATCTAGCAAGCAGATAATTTTTTTTGCTTAAAAGTACTAAAATCAAAGGCCCCAGAAGGCTCAACACTCGTGCGACACTTTAATAGAGCACAATATCCTTCTTTCTGAAATCATTAATCAATCTCCCACATCGAGTAAAGTATAACAGTAGACAATTAATTAATTTAGTAAATATTATAATCAAAAAAGATATTAAAGATAATTAGTAGTATCAATGCAAAATTCCCCAATCTCTACAGTTTGCAGTTCCTGCAAACTAATAGGAAACCTCTTTGTTCATATCATGTGGGGATTGTTGAGGTACTTATCGTTTGTGTTTGTATTTGCCTATTTCATCAATTATTTGATTGTTCCAAAAACAATAAAACACATGGCACATGTTTATACACCTTTCCCAATCTTGAACGGATTGGAGATGATGATCCCTAAAATAAAAAGAGCTGAAGATTCATTCTGCCTTCAATTTTACAGATTTTCTAAAATTTATGGAGATGTTTATCAAATTCATATTGGTACCAGATTAATTGTTGTAGCCAATTCATTTGATTCTATTAAAGAATTATGGGCATCCAAAAATGTTAAGGGCAACAATTCTAGACCATTAGGATATAGTTTCCATAAGGTATTATCAAAAGGAGTATATACAATTGGGACAACACCAGCAGGTGAATCATACAAAAATGCTAGGAAGAATATTAGTGAAAACGTTCTTTGTGAGAAAAGAAACAATGATTTTAATTATGTTGTTATGAATAAGTTTTGTGATTTAATGATTGATCGTTTGATTCACAACAGTAGTGATAAAGTGTTGATTTCAAATAGTATTTTAAGAGAAACACAATATTTTCACTTAGCTGTTGCCTTATGGTTAACTTATGGTTTTGAATTTAATCCAGAAGATCCAGCTCATAAGATTCTTGCAGACAAAATAATTGTTGTTGAAAATAAAATTACTAAAGTTCGTTCTCATGTTCAAAACTCTGTTGATTATTTACCTTTCTTATTAAGAAAGATTATTAGTTTATTTTCAAGTAAAAATGAAGAGTTTAATGAACTTTATATTGCAAGAGAACAATATTTAGAATTGTTTTGTAGTTATTCCAAAAAGCTATACAATGATATTAAAACAGGATTAATATTTCAAAGTTATAAAGATCATGAAATGGCTATTAATGATGTTGAGGATTTAAAACAGACTTTAATGTACACTTATTTTAATGATTTTAATAAAAGAATCACATATGAAGAGATTACATCAGAATGTCTTACTATGGTTAGTGCAGGATTGGATAATACACCTTTAAACTTTAAATATGGTTTACACCAGTTGGCTAATTATCACCCTGAGATTTGGGAACAAGCATATAGTGAACTTATGAATTCTTATGATGGTAATTACATGAAAGCATATGATGAATGTGGAGCAACTATGAAATGTGAATATATCAAAGCAATTGTTCAAGAAACACTTCGTTTATTTACTGTTTTACCTATGGCATTACCAAGAGAAACAACTTCTGATATTTACTACAAAGATTCAATTATTCCTAAAGGAACTACATTATTTCTGAACTGCTGGGCAGGAAATCATGACAAAAAGAAGTTCCCAGATCCAATGAAATTTGTACCTGAGAGATGGTTGATTACTATAGTTAACGATAAAATGGAAAAACAATATTCAATTGATTCAAATATAAAGCATCTTGCTTTTGGTATTGGTTGTAGAATGTGCCTTGGTTACAATTTTGCGTTTAGAGAATTATATATTTTGTTTAGCAAGATTATTCTTAAGTTTGAACCTGCAAGAAAGACCTCTGGATCTCATATCCCATCTGACAATCCATTAGAGCTTAATATGTATCCAGAATCACTTGCCATTGAACCAATTGATTTCGAGATCCACTTGAAGGTTCGTAATCAGTATGAATTAATTGTCTCTGGTTAGCCTAAACCCATAACTGCTTAATTAACAGCCTATTTTTTTAACATATATATACACATAATTTTTTTACACACATATTTTACTATGTACTTACACATACATTTCCAGACTTTATACAACATGTCTTTTTATACACATCTATAGCTCTACACACTTAACACAACATACCTACAGTATAAATTATATTTATGTTGCGATGCCCAATTTTAGAAAAGTCGAATAGACGCAAATCCCGAGTCTTATCGGGTTATCTATAATTTGCTCGTTTCCTGTCTTTTCTTATCTCAAGATCAACACTTTATTCTAAACTCTGAAATGGGAATGGGGTGAATATTTATAGCTATATATAAGTAGAACTGTCTGGCTCTTTCATCTATACATCAATAAACATCTCTTCAGTTGACATTTCAAATTATTCTTTTGCTTCTGCTTGAAAAGAGTACTTATTGATATTATCACATTTATTTATATCATACACCATTCAACACACATAATGGAAGGTTTTGCACACGCTGTCGCTCAGATTGTTGAGAACGTTGCTGTTCCGATGACCTTAACCACGATAACTTCAACTACTATACCATTGGTCACATCTTCTTCCCTTCCTGAAACGAAGAAACCTTGCCACGGAGGAATGAATCACGGAGGAATGAATCACGGAGGAATGTCACATGCTAATATGGCTCATGGCGATATGGAACATGATATGCCAGGCATGAAAATGTGCAAGATGTCGATGGTACTCAATGCTGATTATGAAAATTTATGTATATTAACTGATGCAATCATGGTAACTAATAAAGTTCAACTTATCTTAGCTATATTAGGCATTACTCTCTTTACTGTAGGTTACGAATACTTTAAGAACTTTGTTGACAAATTACAAAGTAAATACTCTCAATATTTCAACAGTAACGCAGTCACTGAAACGGAGAAAATGAAATATAAAATTAGATTATCAATTTCCTATGCACTCACTGTTGGTTATTCTTTTATCATAATGTTGTTATTCATGACATACAATGTCTGGGTTATGTTGTCAGTTTGTGTTGGTGCAGGTTTGGGTCATTACTTTTTCGGTGGTTCCGCTACAGCCCCATTAGTATGTCATTGATTTTTTTTTGTAGATATGTATGTACACATTTACATGTTTACATGACAATATACATATATTTTATTTATACCTCAGTTCGTTCACAATACCTTTGTATTTACACGAGAAACATCCTCCACCATCTTCGCTTCTATCTGTTTACATAAAATATTTTAAGACCTGCATTTTTGTTTAACAATTTTAATGTTCATTTAATCAATTTTATTTTCAACAAATAACAGCTACTGAACTTAATACTTGATTTCCCAATCTTTAGTAATTAAAACATTAGGATTTCTGATAGTAAAGCTATTTTCATGTTCACTTTGTATAATTTCAGCTTCCCAATCTTTACCATCTTGTTTGACAGTTGCAGAGTTACCACCTTCCTTAGATCCAATAATAATAATCTTATTAATACCAACACCCTTTTCATATAAGCTTTTCACAAATCCATTGTGCTCATTATGTATAGTATATCCATTTATACTCCTAACGGAATCATCCACTTTAAATTCAACATGGAGCCAATCTCCAGATTCATGTGCAAATGTTTCACCATCATCAACATATAATTGGCCATATGATTTTCCATCAGATCCAATAACAACGTACAAGGTATAAGGATCGTATTTCATCAATTGTGCAGACCTTCTATATCTATCTTTAGTAGGAATAACATTACCACCCTTTAAGAAAACTGGAATCATATCTAAAGTGGATTTAACATTAATAGTTTGACAAGAATCAAATTTGGTTGATAAGTCAAAGAAATCATAGTATGATTCACCATCACAAGGAAAGTAAATTTCAGTTTCTTGTGAATCTTCTTCAACAACTGGGTGTACTAATAATCCATTACCCATAAAAAATTCATTATCTATTTCGTATCCATTCTTATCTTTTGGATTCACCCATAACAATGGCTTTACAATAGGTTCTCCACTTACTGAACTTTTCCAAAATTCTGTATATAATAATGGTAATAATCTATATCTTAGTCTAATTGCATCCCTAATATGATCTGTGTACTTACCACCTGCAATCCATGGTTCACGACGTCTTGAATCAATATGCGCATGTCCTCTAAAAAATGGATACCAAATACCAGTTTGATACCATCTAACTAACAATTCTTTGGATGGATTTCCAAAAAATCCACCAACATCAGCACCCGCAAATGGGAAACCAACAACATTCATTGTTAAAACCATTGGAATAGATTCCTTTAAATATTCCCACTTAGCCATATTATCACCAGTCCACATAGCAGCTGTTCTTTGAGAACCTGCATAAAATGCTCTTGTAAGAATAAATGGACGTTTGTGACTATTTCTCTTTATTAATGATTTATAAGTTGCTTCATGATACGTTAAACCATAAATGTTATGAACAGATCTATGCTCATATTGTCCATAATGAACAACATCTTTTGAAATGGTAGTTTCTGGACCATCAAAAACAGAAGGTTCATTCATATCATTCCAAATATGACCATTAGTTGAATATCCTAATAAATCACTTCCATTTTTGAATTGTGCATCCCAAAGTGATTGTGATTTTGGATTTAATGTATCAATCCAAATCGATCTACCTGGCCAACAATGACCACGGAATGCAGCTTCAGTCATTGCATCATTAATTGCAAGATCTTTATCACTAATTTTTTCTGAAAGATAATAGTCATCTTTAATATGAGGATCAACAATAACAACTAATTGACGTTTTGTTTCATCCAGTTTAGCCATCATGTTATCAGGGTCAGGGAACACAGCATGATTCCATGTAAAATATCTTTTTTCATCAGTATATTCAATATCTAACCATATTGTATCATAAGGAATTTCATATTTATCAAAGTTTTCATGAACATCTAAAACATCTGTTTCGTCATTATAATTCCATCTACATTGATGATAACCAAGTGAAAATAAATTGGGTAACTTTGAAAATCCTGTAATTTCACTATAAGCCTTTGTTACTTGAATTGGATTTGGTTTAATAATTAAAACAACATCAATAATTCCATTTTCAGACATCCAATGAGTTTTAACATTATCCATTGAATCTTCAGACCATACTAATTCTACACCTCCAATATTATCACCCGAATCATTCTTTTTAATATCAATATATGTGTCCGCAGCATTAACCCAAAAAATAGCTGAAGATACATCATTTTTAACTGCGATCATTAGCGGAATAGTACCATACATTGGAAATTTACTTTGAGTTTCATATTCAAAAATATCAACATTAAACAATCTATAAGGTTCACCACCTGTTGTATCTTTTAATGATAATGAATCGGCATGTTCTGGAATACCATAAACATGAGTATAATTAACAAAGGTAAAATCCATTGCAACTGATTCAGGACCTAAATATAATTTATCATCTTTTGAATCTTTAAAATCATCTTTGTAAGTATTAAATTTAGATTCTTCTGGTAAAACATCAATTGAATTTTCAGAATATTGACTTTGTTTTGTTCTATAATGTTCTAAATTCAAAAAATCTCTATCATTCATAATAATTTGTTTAATATCATGATAATAAAGAGTAATTCTAAACGGATAGATATTAATAATTGCTTTATATTCTAAATTAATACCATAAATAAGTATAACTTCATCATCTAAAATTTGATATTGATATTGTTTCATATTCAATTTCTCATTTTTAAATGCAATTTTACTTGTATCTGAATATCTTTTAGGATTAATATTAACCTGTTCTGAAAAAACTGGTTTTCTAGTTTCTTCATCAAGTTGAAAACGTAAATTATAGTCTTCTAATATAGATATATCAAAAATCAAATCTTTATATGATCCATCATTCAATTGCTTGTTAATTTTTCCTTTGAAAATACCCTTCTTTTCATTAAATATGAAACTTTCTCTTTCTAATGAATATCTTGGTTCATAAGATCCTTGTAATGATTCAATTTGATTTGCATAGTATCTATTTCTTTGACAGAATCCGTTTTGTTCACATTTCTTGAACAAATAATCTTTGACCGAAAGTGCCGGTGTCAACCACAAAAGCAGCCATAAGCAACATCCCAAGTAATTGAATATCATGATTCCTGTTATTGGATATTGCCAAATCAAATAACACTCATAATGCAATCAAGAGAGAAGAAAAAAGAGACAAGATTATCATTAGTTTGAATGAAACTCCTGGCTATTTTTGTATAGTGGGTACCGGGGGAGCGCACCGCCTTGTTTTTGTATTGATTGAAGTGTTGTTTGTTTTGTTTTGCTTTGTTTTGTTTTGTTTTGTTTATTGCGTTTTTTGTCTCTGCTTTTGGCTCGTATTGTTGATACAACTTATGCATACCATTAAGAAAGAACATACTTATCAATGGGAGGAGAAGTATTGACTTTACAAGCAGGTACGTTTGGAATTTGGGAATACAGTTGGAGCTCCACAATCTCAAAATGATACACGAAAAGAAAACGAGTACACGTACTAACACTATGTTTTTTTTCTGATTTATTTTACCTTTTACCATTTTAACTTTTTTTACAGGCCAGTGTGGTAATCAGATTGGACAGCAATTTTGGTCTCAGCTTTGTAATGAACATGGAATTAATAGCGATGGTACATTATCTGAGTCATATAATAATATTTCAAAAAATGATAATCCTGATATATTTTTTCAACGAAATAAAAATAATAGTTTTACTCCAAGATCATTATTAATAGATTTGGAACCAAGAGTTATTGGTAAGATTATGGAAGGTAACAATGGATTATTTGATCCTAAGAATGTATACTTATCATCAGATGGAATAGGAGCTGGTAACAGATGGGGTGAAGGATATGTAAGTGGGAAAAGAAATCTTGACACAATATTAGATATGATTGATAGGGAATTAGATGGATGTGATAATCTTGAAGGATTTCAATTATTACATTCTGTGAGTGGTGGTACAGGATCAGGATTTGGATCATTGTTATTAGAAACCCTTAGTGATCGATACAATAAGAAATTAATTCAAACTTTTTCAGTATTCGGTAATACTGAAGTTGTTGTTTCGCCATATAATTCCATTTTAACTTTAAAAAGATTAATACAAAATTCTGATGCTAATATCGTATTTAATAATAATTCATTAATGTCTATTTCACCTAATGATTTTATTAATCAAAAAGATAATCAATATGATAATATAAATGAATTGATTTCTACTGTTATGTCTGCATGTACCAATACAATTAGATTTCCATCATATTCATATAATTCATTAACTAGTATAATATCGACATTAATTCCAACACCTGATTTACATTTTCTTACACCTAGTTATACTCCATTTACATTGGATTCTGTTAGTAATGCAAGTAAAGATATACGTCGGAGTACATCATATGATGTTATATTAGAATTATTGGATAAAAAATTAAATATGTTTTGTAATGGTAACAAGGATGATAAAGTTTTAGCAATGATGGATATTATTATTGGTGCTAATAAGAAACCTATTGATAATAAACATAATTCAAATATTCAAAAAGCTTTAATTAAAGCTAGATCACGAATTGAATTTGCACCATGGACTCCATCAACTGTTCATTTGGCACTTGGTAAGAAATCTGAATTTAGTAAAAGTGGAGATGATGATATTGTAAGTGGATTAATGTTAACTAATTCAACATCTATATTACATGTGATTAAAGATATTACAAAAGATTACGATCAATTAATGAGAAAGAATGCCTTCATGAACAACTTTCTGAAGGGAGAATATTCGCAAGAGTGTGGAGATCTTATGCAAGAGTTTGAAGAAAGTAGAGAAGTTGTAGAGGCGTTGATTGGAGAATATACATCAAGTGAAACTTTAGAATACATGGAAGGAGAATATGAGGATGAGTACGCAGAAGAAGATGTAGAGGATGAAGAAGGAGAGAGGGATGGGGTGGATGAGGATGTGATGATGGGTTAAATGATCAAGTAGATATAGAAACCTATTCATCATTCAGCATTCAACATTCAAAATTCAACATTCAACATTCAACATTCGACATTCAACATTCAACATTCATCATTCAACACTCAAACATCAACCAATCAACAGCAACACTAACATGTAAAAGTCTCCGAGCAAAACCGAAAGTGAAAAATTAGCAAAAAATAAAAAATAGCAACATTGAAAATTCCGAGGAGCGCTTTTTGAAAATTTGATAGAAAACGGAACTTAATGTGTCATTGGTCTATTGTTTCGGGAACTAGTTCTTCATTTTTGACAGTGGGACGTTTCTTAGACTTTTGACACAGGACACAGCAAATACACTGTGTAAACACAGTCACATGTATATTATTATATAGAGAGACCATGGTGGCGAGACAGAGGTGACTGTTACTGATGAATCCAAAGCAAAGATGACAGTGACAGGTGAAAAATCTTTTGTTTTCTTTAAATGCTGCTATTTTGCTCTTTTCTTTCCTCATCTCTTCTTGTAGATCTGCACTTGCATAGCAACTCTTAATAATAGTAATAAAAAAAAATATTAAAATCAATAATACTTGTATCATTTTAAACATATATATGTCTCTTAGTGCAGCGCATTTCACAACTACTTATCATTCAAGCAATATACACACATCTCTATCGGGAAATACATTGGTACTAGATAATCTTGAAAACAGTGATTATTCCTCCAGCTCTAATTCTGATATTAGTGATGATGATGGAGATATTGATGAATTTGGTACTATAAATTCATCTAATATCAGATCTTTGCATTCGATAGAATTGATTGAAGAAAATATTGAAAATAAAACAATTACTGATGCTTATGACAGTGATGGTATCAATGAATTTGAAGAAAAGGTATTGGATTATCCAGAAGGTGGTAGAACTGCATATTTAACAGTTTTTGCATGCTTTATGGGATTGATTGCAGAATTTGGTCTTTGGAATTCAACTGGTGCAATAGAGTCTTATATATCTGCACATATTTTGATTCATGATAATGAAATGTCAATTTCTATGATATTTTCATTATTTTCTTTTATTGTTATGTTTGGTACTTTAATTGCAGGTGTTTTATTTGATAAATATGGCGCAAAAGAACTATGTTATACAGGTTGTGTATTAACAACAGGTGGTTTAATGGCAACTGCTAATAGTACTAAATTATATCAATTTATACTATCATTTGGTGTTTGTTGTGGTATTGGATGTGCATGTTTATCAGCACCCTTTGTTGCTACAATTGGTCATTATTTTTGTGAAAAGAGAGGAATGGCATTATCAATTGTTATGCCCGGTGCTTCTTTAGGTGGTGTTATTTGGCCTTTAGTTTGTAGATCTCTTTATACAAAGATTGGATTTGAATGGACAATTAGAGTTTTAGGATTTTGTGTTGGTACAATCTTATTAATTGCAGCAATTTGTATTAATGATAGACATGACGAAATTATGAATATTAAAATATTTAATGAAAAAAAAGAAAAGAAAATGACATTTAAAGAAACAATTAATGAATTATTGGATTTTAAATCTTTTAAAGATTTAAATTTTATGACTCTTACGGGAGCATTATGTTTGAATGAATTTTCTCTTCTTATGGTAAGTACATATATTCCATCGTATGCTTTAAGTCAAGGATTTTCGGAAGGTTATTCATTAATTGCATTAACTATTTATAATGCTGCTGGTGTAATAGGTCGGATGGTTCCTGCCTTTTTATCTGATAAATATGGTAATTTTAATTTAATGATTGTAATGTCTGCAATGATGTCTCTTACAATTTGGATATTATGGTTACCATTTGGTCATAATTTAGGTGTATTTACAGCTTTTACAATTATTTACGGTTTTGCAGTAGCAGGTACTCTTTCACTTACACCATTATGTACATCAGCAATTTCCAAACCAAAAGATTTTGGTAAAAGATATGGTACTGCTTATTTCTTTGTTGGATTCTGTAATTTAATTAGTTTACCAATTGGTATGGCACTTACGGAAACAAGTGGTGGGTATAATGCCATGGTAGCATTTGCAGGTGCTACATGTACTTTAGCAACCTGCTGTTTTATATACTCCCGATATAGGGTAGGAGGATTTAACAAAATCAGCATATAGATATAGATCATTTACATAAATATATATACATAATTTCATTGTTTTAATACAATAACAGATAATTACAGCTGTACAACATAATTCGGAGATAGACTTTTTCTCCTCCCGCAACGCTTACCAAATTAGGCAATTGCCGGGTTTTTGAAATTAATTACTAATCGAGGACGTTATAAAGATGATCAATGATAATGAAAAAGTTCCTATTCTCTACCTTTTTTTCTTCTACACTCTACCAACTTATCTTTAACAATATATAGGATATATATAGTTTTAGCTGAAAATATCA
>JAJMEW010000024.1:0-14851 GCA_030574395.1 Pichia californica
TAAAAAGACATTATCAGAACCAATTTCATCGAAAATTCCAAGTACTTTCTTAAGGGAACATAACAATTGTTTACTTGTTTGTGATTATGAATCGGCTTCATATAAAAAATAGTTATATTATATATATATATTTTTTAAAACTAATCTAACTATACATCTGTTATAACTGAATAGTAATTATAATATTTTTCAACAGTTTTGAACCCATTATCATGTAAACTTCTAATTTGTTTCTCATCAATGTCAGTAATAAAACATTCAGAACTGTTTTTGTATTGGCCTTTGACATACATCAATGCAGTACATATCAATCCAAGTTTAAAAACTTCAGATAATGTACTATATAATGGATCAATGAAATGACCTGTTATACATGCAAATTCTCCATTTTTAAACGTAGATGATTTTTTTCCAGGCATGGAAGATTCTAAAAATGGATAAAATTTAGCAAATTTTGATTTACCATTAAATACAACTAAACTACCAACAACAGACCTTTTTGTTGGTTCCAATGCAACAATAATATCTAAATTACCTGAAGAATCCATATATTGTCTTTCTTCTAAAGGTTTGCAAAAATCTTTATAAAGTTCCATATAAATTTCATAATTATTATTTGCAAATTCAGAAAGTTGACTTGCATCATCATAAATAAAAAATGAAGAGTTATCTCTGCTGAAACTAAAATTACCATTATCACTTTTATGTAATGGGAAAATAGATGATGGATCTTTACAAATATCAAACATTATACCAACAACTTGCAATTGTCTAACCAAATTCTCTGCAACTTTCCAACTTGAAATATCATCTAGTCTCATGAGATATCTAATTTGCCTTTTCATAGATCTATTTAATACTTGAGAAGTTAAATCTGACCATGCTTCATAATTCTCAGCATAAACATTGGTTTCTGAAATAGTACTTGCCTCTGAATTAAGACTATTCCTGTTGGATTTTACAACTTCAAGAATATCTTCTGAACCTGATAATTCATTGGTCTCTACTAAAAGTGTATTAATACTAATTCTTTCAGAATGATTAAATTCTTGTCCAAATGATTTTCTCTTTCTTGATATTTTATGTATATTCTTAGAAGAATTAAATGTATCACCATTAAAGTCCCATCCAAATGATTTAAAAAATTCTAATGCATTTGCATTATCTTCATTAAAATTTAATAATAAATTATTAAAAATATTAAGTTTAGGGAAATCACGTCCTAAATAAACTTTATTACAACGACATTCTTCAACCAAATATTTAATAGTTTTGGTATAAAGATGATTACCTATTGAAATATTTCTCTTATTTTTATCAACCAATAATAACATTAAATTTCCAACATTTTTTTTCTTTGAATCATTATTTGGAAAAGTATTCAAATATCTCCAAGTAGTTGAAATTCCTAACATCGTATTAGAACTCGTATTTCTAACAACAAAACTTTTATGATTTTCAGTATCTGCATAAAGTCTTTTCAAACTTGTTAATTGAACATCCTTTATTGAATAATCCAAATAATTATTATCTTTTAATAATTTAATTAAATTTCTCCAATCTCTTTTATAATTGAAAACTTCAACTAACCAACTATGAGTTCTATTTTTATTTTTACGATCAGAATTTTTATGTTTTGAATTAAACCCATTTGATAATGTATAAGTTACTAAACCAGGAATCTTTCCTGTTGCATTGAAATCTCCAAATAAAATTTTTGGTAAATTAGATAATGCATTAATTGTATAATCATAAGTACAAATATAACTTGTTGGTGATCCACCAATATTAATATCATAAATAAAGTCAGTAGGTGATGATACACTAATAATTATCATTTGTCTACTATTAAATGTATCATTACTCTTTTTCATTCTATTTGCCATTGGACCACATAACATTGATACATGTTTTGATACACCAACTTGATATAAATTATTTGTAGTTTCTGCACAAAAAAATAAAATTACTTTTGATTTTAAAATTAGCTCTTCATGAAATGATGTTAAGCCATTTGAATTATAACTTGTATGTAATATTTTGTAACCTGGTTTATAATCTGATAATAATTTCCCTAACTTTATAAAAACATCTTCACCATAATGAAGATTTAAAATTGTTTTATCATCAGAGCAAATACTATTTATATGTGATTTATTACCATCAAAGTCAACAGTCTCATAAAGTGGTGAGATTAATGGAGTAAGTAAAAAAATTGTATTCTCATCTTCAACATCAGGTATTAAATATTTTGTTATTGGCAATGCGGTATCTCTAACAACTGTAATTGATTTTTCATATGCAAGTTTAGATAAAAGATGATGATGATGTAAAATATCATGAGATAAAAACCCTGTAGTTTCAATTACTTGTTGCCAACTAGGAAGCCTTTTTTGTAATTTTTCAACTCTTTCAATTGATTTTTGTATTGTTGTACTATCTATTAATTGATCTTCTATTACTGATTTTAAAGCCAATATAGCTTGTTCTTGAATTTCATAATTATTACATAATAAAATCAAATCACATCCAACTGAAAATGCAGATATACAACCTTGGACCACACCAAAGTTTCTATCTAATGCTTCAAGTAAAAGACATTCACTAACTACTACACCATTGAATTTTAATTTATCACGTAACATATTAGTCACTATTGTTGGACTTAAACAAGCATGTAAATCATTATTATTAACATTTGGAACAGCACAACCACCTACTAATATACTATCAAGTATATCATTTTTAATTAATTCTTGATATGGAACTAAATTAAATTCCATTAATTGTTCTGCAGTTTCAAATATCATTGGAAGTTCAAAATTAGAATTAACAGTTGCAGATCCATAACCTGGAAAATGTTTACCACAATTAATCATATTTTCATCTTTAAATGCCTTTGCAGCCGCAATTCCATATTTAACAACAGATTTAATATCATAACCAAATGATCTAACACCAATCATTTGAGGAATAAAATTATTTGAAGTATTTTTCAAAATATCAAGAACTGGGCCAAGATACATACTAAAACCAATTGATTTTAATTCTTTTGCCATTGCACGATAAACTTTATAAATTAATTCTGTTGATCCAGTTGCACCTAAAGACATTGCACCTGGAAATTGAGTAATATATTCGTTATCAAATAAAGAATTTAACATTCCACCTTCTTCGTCAATAACAAAATTAATGGGGTATTCATAATTAGATTTTATTGCAATAGATTGTAATTCATGAATTAAAGCTTTTGCCTGAGACGCATTAATAAAGTTTCTTCCACTTAATATAATACTACTAACATGATATTTAGTTATTAAAAGTGATATTTCTTTGGTAACATATGTACCTTCAAAACCAACCATAAAAAACTTTCCTACTGTTTTCCGAATATAAAAATCGTGGTCAGAAATTATCGGTTTGATTTCAGATGTGATATCATCTTCAATATTGGAAGATTTTTGGAAGATATCAGTCATTACTGCAATTTTTACGGTTTGTGAATTTTCGTATTCGTTATTGTTATTATTATGATTATTATAATTATTATGATTATTATAATTATTATTTTAGATATTGATTAATATTATTGATCAATATTAATAAGTATTAAATAAAGGTATATTTTATAAGTTATATTATATTATGATGGTTTATTGGTAGTTTTCCCTAATCTTATTTTATTCTTTTTTCAACTAATATTATATTAACTTTGTATATTTGTGATAAATATATCTATATTAAAATGGTTGTGTGGCTCTGTGTATAAATTGTGTATCTTGTTTGTAAATTGTATGTAAATATTGCAATGTATATATAAATAAACAGTAAAAGAGTGTGATGGAACACAACAAAAATCGGAGAAAACATCATTGCAACGATAAAATTGATAACATGTTACCTTCGTTATTGATAATACATGGCTTGGCTTGTGGATTATCAATCAGTGATTGGTAATTGGTAATTGGTAATTAGTAATTAGTAATTACAAATTAATGCTGCTAGCACATCATAGTAATATCGATAATACCTAATACCCCATTTCAATGAATGGATAACGAACCCGGTGGAAAACGCAATTTGAAACTGCAACACATCACGGCGGCTGTGCACACAATCCACCACAGAAACAATGCAACACTAAAGACTGGAAACTAGAACGGAATCTAAGGGTTCTTCGTTCTCGGAACTGGTTCTTGGCTCCTGGCTCCTGGCTCTTGGAGTTGTGGCAGCTGTAATCTGTGGCAGCAGATATCCACTACAACATACAACATCACATCACTGGTACTGCTGCAAACTGCAACATTGACAGAAACATTACTGGCGACTCAAGATATCTGTGGGTGAAAACATACATAAGATATTGGGTTTCTTGTAATAGAGTAATTTTTTATATGATTGACTGATTGATGGTTGACTGACGGTTGGTTGACGGTTGATTGACGGTTGATTGACATTTTGTGATTTGATTAAACATCTATATGTTCTTCACAAAGACAGTATCAAGTATATATAATACAACTACAACATTAACATCACAAAAATGACAGAAATAGTTAAATTTACCAACTGCTTTTTGGCTGATAATTCAGAACTTATTAGAAAAGATTTATTTATAAATACAGCTTTAGGTATTATAATTGAAGACCCAGGAAATCGATATGATACCAGTAAAATTGATGTGATTGACTTGGATGGTTATATAATTTCTCCAGGTTTTTTAGATATTCAAATAAATGGTTGTTTCGGATTAGATTATTCAACTACTTTTACAAATGAAAAATCAAAAATGGAATTTGTTCAAGAATATAATCATTCAATGGAAAAATTACTTAAATATGGTGTAACTAGTATATGTCCAACTGTAACATCAAGCTTTCCTGAAGTTTATAAAGATGTATTACTTATATTAGGTTTAAAAACTAGAAGTTCAGTGAAAGCTGATTCACTTGGTGTTCATATTGAAGGTCCATTCATTTCACCATTAAAAAAGGGTTGCCATCCTCCTGAAACTATAACAACTATGTCAAATGGTTATGAATCTCTTTATGAAAGGTATGGTCAATATTTTGAAAAATATACTGCAATTCTTACAGCTGCACCTGAAATTGAGGGATGTTTAGATATCATTCCAAAACTTGTAGAAAATGAAGATATTGTATTTTCTATTGGTCACACTATGGCAGATTTTGATACTGGTTTACAAGCTGTAAAAAATGGTGCTTCTATGATGACACATTTATTTAATGCAATGCCTACTTATACAGCTAGAGATGTAGGAGTTGTTGGCCTTATAAGTGCAACATCAGATGAACTTTCAAAATCAAAAATTCCATTTTATGGTTTAGTTGCAGATGGAATCCATGTTCATCCAAGTGCAATTAATTTAGCTTATAATGCAAATCCAGATAAGGCTATATTGGTTACTGATGCATTATATTTAATTGGATGTGAAGATGGTATTTATGAAAGAGGAAATCAAAAGATTGAGAAAAAGGGACATCTTTTGCATTTAGATGGTACTTCTACTATTGCAGGCTCTGCAACTTATCTTTTAGACTGTGTTCATAATTTAATTAAATGGACTGGAATTCCAATTGAAAAAGCTTTGGCAACTATAACTAACAACCCTTCAAGATCGTTAAAACTTTCCAAAAGAAAAGGATTTTTAAATCCGGGTTGTGATGCTGATCTTGCAATTTTAACTAAATCGGGTGAATTAAAACAAGTTTATAAGTTAGGTCGTAAAGTTCATCATTTTAATTAAAACTCCAGGCTTTTTGTGGTTGGCTACTGTTGCATAAATTTAATGTATAAATTTTATTAATTTCCAATTATATATATATATATATATGTATAGTTATAAATAGGCTAAAAAGATTGTAAGTCTAAAAATGTTACTTGTGATTAGTGAATTTCAACTGTACGATAAGATTAAGGAATACAGAATAAAGATTAAAAAACTCTTAGAGAACGCATGTAAAAACCTCCGTTTTAACCATATTGGGTAATATGGCTAAACATACTCCCCAATCAAGAACTAACGGAGACCAAGGTAGAACCCAAAGCATAAAACATAAAATGGTTTTTTAAAAATCGAAAATAGTGGAAAGTGGAACAGGGTATCCCGAAGACGTAAACTCGCCAATTAACCATCAACAATGAATGCAACACCCCGGCCGCACCGCACACCGCACACCGACCGCACCGCTCGTACCGTTATCTGCTCTCTACGGTGGGTTTGAATTTTGAATTTTGAATTTTGAATTTTGAACTCTGACCTCTGACGTCGATTTCACTAATTGTTCTTATTTGTAAATTGTTCATTGTTCATTGTCGTCTATTTCATATTTTGCCAAGCGGCTGTGGAACTGTTGCAGAATTGAGAATTGGGTACTGATTACTGATTAGACTTGGATAACAATAGAAAATAGATTTATGGTCTAAACCAAATTGTTGTGCAAAATCAACAATAGATTTCTTATAAAATACTACATGGTAACTGGCTACTATTAAAGTTACTCGCTAATGGTTACACTTACAGGTTACTGTTTACCGGTTACTCATAACTCATAACTCATAGCTCATAGCTCATATCAATGTGTTGCATGTTGCATTCTTAGACTTTCCTTGGAGAACTTCAATATATATACATCTTTAACAACTTTTAAGATTCTCGAACGTAACATCAACCACCAAATACCAAACTAATAGCAGACCTATTGAGTAAACAATTGATTATAAATTATATGATTAATAAATGTGTATTAAGTTGTATACATTTTAAATATGTTTAATAGCTTCACAATTCAATGTGCCCCACATATTGTTACTGCTACTGTTGCATAATAGCTTATCGCTTATCATTTTATCTATCATTTGACCTTTATGCTTTATTCAATCAATTGATATGATAAGAAATAACAACTTTTCAATAAAAGAGAGACAATATATATAATCATGCAATTTTCTTCAGTTTTAAAATTGAATTAAACATTTCCAATTGATCAGAAACATATATAATTTATTTATACTATCAAAACATCATCAACAACAACAACAACAACAACAACAACCATGATGTCCATTCTTAAGACAGTCGGTTTATTATCCTTGGTAGTTCCAAAGGTTTATTCAGTTCCTGTATCTTCTTACAACCCAATTAGTGGTAGTGATTTTACAAACAATTATACATTGAGTAATTATGCTCAAGATTTATTTGATACCTCTTTAGCATGGCAAGATGAATTTTGGGATGATGATGTTGGTTATCTTATTACTGCTGATAATACTTTACCTGGTAGATATGACTCTCGTCAAAGTGCTTGGTATGCTGTTGGTTTAGTTGCTAGAAATGAAACTGGTGATATTGAAAGGGCTGAAAGAATTATTGCAAACTTATATAAAGGTCAATATAAAGATCCTTCAGCTTTATGGTATGGTGATATTCAACAAGCACCTGATGAGCCAACTCCTCAACCAGGTATTTATGCTTCTGATATTTATAACAGTTGGGATCCAAATTGGAGAGATTTTGTTGGTACTGCTTTTATGATCATCTTAAGTGATTATTCTGATAGATTATCAAACAGTTCATTAACTACATTAGAAGAAATGACATTCTTATTAGCTAAAGGTGATCAATACAGAGTCGGTGGTGTTGATTCTGATAACTTATATCCTGCCTATTCAAACCCATTTTTAATGAGATGTATTCTTCAATCATTTGCTGGTAACTATTTCAACAATGCTAATATGACTAGATCCGGTGAAATGTGGGGTAAAGAAATTTATGATTTATTTAAGTTATATGATACTTTCTCTGAATTTAACTCACCAACTTATACTGGTGTTGATATGTTTGCTCTTGGTATTTGGATTAGATATGCTGCACCAAATTCTTCATTACCAATTTATGCTAGAGAAATGTTCTCTAATTTAATGGTTTTAACTAAGGATTTATATAATGCAAATTTGAAAAATTTTGTTGGTCCATTTGATAGAAGTTATGGTTATGATATGAATCAATACTTTGCTATTACCGCTGCTACTATTTGGGGTTTAGTTGGTAGAGAATATGCTCCAATGCCAAAGAATATCGCAGGTATGTATCACATTTCTGATTTTGGTATGGCACATTTAATGGCATTAGGTATGCCACAAATTGAACCATTGATTTCTGATGATGTTTTAGAATCTTTTAAGAAATATCCAGGTAATCATACTCTTACTAAACAAGCATTCTCTCCACCATTTGATACATACCCTAGAAACATTAGTATCTGGTCTGATGAATATATTCAAATTGGTGCAGAAACTATCAGCGAAGCAAAGATTGGTGGTCCAGCTACTTCTTTTGATTCATATAACCCTGCTGTTATTCATTGGTTTGTTAGAGAAGGTAGAGCTGGTTATATTACCTTGCGTGCAACTCAACCAATTATTCATGCAGTTGCTGGTGAAGGTTTCTTAGATGTTACATTCCCTAATATCACCTCTGCAGATGAAAATGTTGCTTTCACTTTCTATGTCTCTGGTTTTGATGTCTACCCACATGACAATTTTTATTCAATTTCTTCTCTTCCAGGTTTAAAATTGAACGTTTCTGGTAACGTTGATTTAGATGGTGAAATTTTCTTCTATGATATTGCTGATGGTAATACCAATGATTTCTGGTCATTCAACTCCACTTGGCCAATGCCAGAAAATTATAGCGGTAATCCACACATTAGATTTGATATTACTGAATATCCAACTTCCACCAATGTCACTTATATTTAAGTGCTCTTGATTCCAATTTAAAAACATTTTATTTATAATTTTTGACCGTCTTTTCCTAATATTTTTACAATTTTTTTTGATCTGTGATCCTTTTATATTGTAAATTTATATATTTAATTTCTTTTATTACTATTCCGATTTTAATGATAGCTTTAGTTTTCCATTATTTTTTTTTTTGAAGTGTTGGGTAGTGGCACACACTAACAATAAACTATTTATTCAATTAATATTTATATTTATCAAATTCTAAATTTTAAATTTTAATCAAGCATAGTGAAAATTTCTTGATATTAAAATTTTAGTTTTTCATATATATTTCCGGGGTAAAGGGTAAAGGGTACAATTCCTCTTCATAAAATAATAAAACCTTCGGACTTTCTTGAAGTATTTTTATTTTTTTATTTTTTTTGTACTTTTTTGTATTCACTTCCTTACACCTTACACCTCAGTTTTTCTAAAATCTAAGATTGATAAGAGTTTCGACGCGTCGCTAAGGGTCAAACTCCACAATGTCCAATTATGGAAACTACAATTTAGTAAACGGTATCTAATTTTTGTAGTTTTATGTATACATGTATATAATATCCAAAACAAATTTGTTATACAGTCTATAAAGGATATTAATGTTTCAATTATATAACATGGTTTTACTTTCATTAACAAATGCAGCAATACTAGCACCATAAATACTGCTATCTTTGATGAAATCAAAAGAGATTATAGGTAATTTACCATCTTGAGATTCAACCTCTAGGATATCAAGAACTGTTTCTTTATAATCTGGAAAATATTGTAGCATTGATCCAACTACAGAAATTTCCAGATTTTCCAAATGAGTAAATTTTGTGACTCTAACTAATGCAATAATATAAGAAGAAAGAATAATTGATGCACGATATATAACTGTTTCCGTAATAATTTTTAAAGTATTTAAATCTTCCAATTTAATATTTTCAACACCAATTAATTCCTCAAGTTCATTTCTAAATTTCGAAAGATCAGAACATTCTGATAAACCAGCTAAAAATTCTGCAGTTAAAGAATATTCATTAGATTCAGTTATTACAACATCGTCATCAGATTCTAATATACCAACAAATATTCGTCTGATAATTTCAGGAATATACCTACCTGAGGTTATTATTTCTAAAGGTTGAAAGACACCATATGCATCTGTAGTTAAATGTGGAGGGGTTATATCATCATAAGACATCAAATCCCATATCATATTCATCCGTCTATCAGCACTGCAAATATAATCATTTAAATGATATCCTAAAAATGAAGATTCAGAATTAATTAATAATTTACTCCCATCATTCATAACACTAGGTAATAACTTCTTTTTCTCATTACCTAACAAAGAAGGTTCAATTAAAAAACTTGAGTTTATTCCAGTACCTTGAACTAAACCTAATTTAGAATTGTTGAAATATGAACCAGTCACAAAAACTGAAGTTGAATCGTTTACAATTGCATAAATTTCTATAGGTATATCATTATCTTGGAAGCAATCTTCAAATATATCCTTTAAATCTTTACCTCTAAATTCATCCGAAATTGAGAAACCTTTACCTAAATCAGATACAATTCCCCTATTTGATGATTCATTTTGAATAATAGGGAAACTCCAAGTAATACCAAGTTTTATATAGCCTTTCTCATTAGTTAATTCAGAAATTAAATCTTTATGAATTATAGATTTAAAATTTTTGGCAATCCATTTAAAAAAGGATCTATCTAAATGTTTATTACCATCTTCAATTGTCCAAGAGTTATTTACTAAACAATTTGCTTTATTATTTTCAAGAAATTTTACAACAGAAACTCTTAAAGTAGAACCACCAATATCAATAACAGCAAATGAACCATTTGGTTGAATTGATTTATCACAAGCAACATTAAAACATGGTATCATACAATTTTTTGATTTTTCTATAGCTTCATAAATAGATTCTTCAAATTTATCTGTAATAAGATCAAAATCAGATTCTATTTTATCTATATTTAAATATTCATTAATTGAATTTTGAAGGTGAATATCATAAGGTATTAAACTTTCATTAAAAGTAGAATCAGATAATGAAATTGCTCTTGTGAAAACCGAGTGAGATTTTATAGAATCTAAAGAAATAGGCATTGAGATAAAATCTTGAAACTTTGAAGTATTCTGATCTGAACGAAACTTAAAAGTATTTTTTCTTTTAATCATCATGATTTCAACGTATAATTTGGAGAATTAAAGGAAAAATCAAGATTATTTATAATTGATAATAGCATCAAAATATTCTCTAAACAGTAAGCAAAAAAAATTGAGAAATAGTTAGATTTAAGTAATAGTAGAACTTCTTAAAAAAACAAATTGTTGAGGAGTGGATATAGGAAGTGATCCAAACAAAAACTTCTTGTATAAATAGGCTTAAAACAAGCAAAATTAGAATAAAAGATTGTAACAACAAACAAATAATTCAAATGAAAGTAAATTTTGTTGCCGCTTATTTGTCAGATTACTTTTGGTTGGCATTAAAAGAAGTATATAAAAAGCCATAAACAAACAAAAATGGTAATCAATTTTCAAAGAGGCAGGCGTTGTAACAACGATGTAACACTGAAACAGTTTGGTGTTACATTCGGATTCGGAGAAGACCTATTTTCACTCCAAAAAAAAGTGTCAGAAATTTTACAGAATTATTGAGAAAAAGAACGAACTTTTGCACTACAGGCGGGCAGCTGGCAGTCAACCACAGTCAGGTGAGAGAAATGAGTATAATATTAAACTATTGTTGTGATCTCAGTAGTAAGATTACCTCATAGATCATTTAAATTGTTATGCATTTGATTGTACAATTAACATTGTGAGATCGATCTATCAATCTGTTAAGTCTATAATTCTATAGGTTCTAATTTCTAATATTGGAAGTCAATGCCCGGCTGTGCGCAGACCAGAGATTACGGATTACGAAGCGCGAGCGGTTGCAATGAGCGCTTATCTACGGTTGCATCCAGTGTCCAGCAGGTATCCAGAATGTGGAGAACACACGATAAATTCCACCATCTTGCACGTTGAAGAGTTGTTCCGTACTCTTGTCTGGGAGATAAACGATAAACGATCTGAACCAATATCTGATATCAGTAAAGTAGGACACTGGTAATCTTTGGCAGTATCATATATTTACTATCTTTCATCAGCTATCTGCATAGCCTTGGATTCTAGTGTAACATTTTGAAATACTGGAGAGGTGTCGATGCAACCCTTGATCCTTTATCTCTGGACTTTACACATCTGTATTGGTAAAAAATTCATTAAATAGATAAAATCATTAACTGTCACAAGATTACTTTCATTTGCTAAAGACTTTAAAGATTTATAAATTAATCAATTTCTCCTCAACTGATACATACATATCTTATTCTCTTTTAGAATTTAATATAATTTTTAATATAATATTTTTTATTTTTTTATTTGGATCAAACACTACTAACCATATATATATATAACATTATCAAAAATGTCTGCTGAAAAAATAGTTGACGATGTTGAAATTAATACATTCGACGGATCCAACAGTGAATCAAAAGATGGTGCAGATTATGTTCCAGAAAATAAAGTTTACACTCCAAGTGAAATTGAAAAGAGTGGTAATATTTTTGATAGAAGATTCATTCCTGGTATTCCAGCATATTCAAATGCAATTATTCAAATTGTTATGCTTGCATTTGTTGTTTTCATGACTCCTGGTATGTATAATGCACTATCGGGTATTGGTGCTTCTATTAGTGGTCCAGATGGTGTTAAAACTCAAGATAATTCTAATGTTGCTTTATACTGTACATTTGCTGGTGTTGGTTTCTTTGCTGGTACTATTTGTAATTTTGTTGGTGCAAGATCTTGTTTAATATTTGGTGGTACCGGTTATCTTGTTTATGCTGGATCTCTTTTATCTTATAACCGTAATGGTAATTCCGGTTTTGTTATTTTTGCTGGTGCTTATCTTGGTATTTGTGCTGCTTGTCTTTGGGCAGCTCAAGGTTCTATTATTATGTCATATCCAACTGAAGATAAAAAGGGTAGAGCTATTATGATCTTTTGGGTTATTTTCAACTTAGGTGCAGTTATTGGTGCAATTATTCCGTTAGCAAATAACATACATTCAAATTCATCATCAGTTAAAGATAGTACTTATATTGCCTTCATGGTTTTAATGGGTTGTGGTTCTGTTATTGCTTCTTTCATGTTACCAAAAGAAAAGGTTTGGAAAGAAGATGGTACTAGAGTTGTTACTAAAAAATTACCAAGTTGGAAATCTGAAATTTTTGGTTCATTCAGATTATTAATTAAAGAACCAAAAATTTTATTAATGTTCCCAATGTTCTTTTCATCTAACTGGTTCTATACTTATCAATTTAATGATTTTAACGCTGGTCGTTTTAATGTTAGAACAAGATCATTAAATTCTTTATTATATTGGTTTTTCCAAATGATTGGAGCTATTGTCATTGGTACTATTTTAGATTTGAAATGGTTTAAAAGAAGTACCAGAGCTAGAATTGGTTGGACTTTCATTTTTGTTATTACCTTGGCTATCTGGGGTGGTGGTTACAAATTCCAAAAGGGTTTCACTAGAGCAGATGTTACTGCTGATGTTAATGGAAACATTAAACTAAAGCAAATTGATTTTAAGGATGGTGCTTATATTGGTCCAATGTTTCTTTACATCTTTTACGGTATTTTGGATGCAATGTTCCAAAGTTATTGTTTATGGCTTATGGGTGCTCTTTCAAATGATAGTGAAACAACTGCACATTATGCTGGATTCTACAAAGGTGTTCAATCTGCTGGTGCTGCAGTTGCTTGGAGATTAGATGCTTATAGTACAGCTTATATGTCTATGTTTGCAAGTTCATGGGCTTTAGTTCAAGGTTCTTTGGTTATTGCCATCCCATTAGTCTTCTTTTTAGTTTCTGATTACACTGATGAAAAGCCAGAAAATCCTCTTGATGATGAAGAGTTTGCTCCTATTGTAGCTTTAGCCTCTGGTGAAGGTAGAATTGTTTAAATTTTTACCTAATATATATATATTATTTTTACTTATTTTATTTATCTAAATTTTCTTATTCTTTTTTTTCTTTACCCTTTATAATCTTTAATCTTTTAAATTTTTAATTTACTTTATTAAATTTACATAACCATTTCTTTTTAGTCTTTTACAGTATCTACTTTAGCTGGAAATTAACTAAAAAGTAAATTTTTGGGGAAATATTTTCAAAGTTCTAAATTTGCAGAAGTTAAAGTTGATTTAAGTCACCAATAACGCAATCTGAAGTAATCAGTAACCAGGTTCGGACGATGCCGTGTCCCGTGTGTCAACTCTCAACTCTGGGCGCGGCGGCGCACTGTTTGGTGGTTGCAACCCTAGCTTGGTGAGATTGCAACAGTAGATTCACTCGGGTATCAATTGATAATTTATAATTTATAACTCATAATTGCTACCATGATCTATATCCCAGTTTTACAATTCACGATCTGAAGAACAGTATGTTTGCTAATGTCTTTTTTACTTTTTCTTTTTTGAAATAACTTGTTACAGAGAAAAGAAATGAAGTTAATCAATTTCCCACTACCTATTCTTACATTAACAAACATTCAAACATATTTATGCATATATATACCAGAAAAACATGGTAAAGCTAACACAATACAAAACAAAGGAGGATGCTGCTGATTTTGTTGCAAACCATATAGTAGATGCAATTAATAACTTCAATCCTACACAGGAAAGACCTTTTGTTATAGGTTTACCAACAGGTTCTTCTCCTGAACCAGTATATGCAAAATTAATAGAGCTTTACAAATCTAATAAAGTTTCGTTTAAATACGTTGTTACTTTTAACATGGACGAATATTGTAATCTTGCTCCAACAAATGACCAATCATACCATTATTTCATGCATCAAAAATTCTTTGATCATATCGATATTCCAAAGGAAAATATTCATATTTTAAATGGTCTTGCAGATGATTATTCAAGTGAATGTCAACGTTATGAACAACAAATTCACAAATATGCTC
>JAJMEW010000025.1:0-14379 GCA_030574395.1 Pichia californica
GTGGCGGCGGTGGCGCAGTGGGCGAGGCGGAGGCGGGCCGGGCTGTGCTGCGGGTGGTGCACCGCCTTGTTCTCGCCCACAAAGCAAGGTTCGCCAACGGGATCATCCAGCTGCTGTAGCTAACAGCATTTCTGCTTTCTGGAAGGTTCCGGACGAGTGCAATAAAAAATATCAGTTATGAGTTATTCGCTATTCTCGACGTTTTCTTGCCACCCCGCTGAGCAACATTGGTGAAAATGCTCAGCTGCTCTATTTAACAACCTGCACTGCTCTACTTCACTGCTTTCTTCCTCCTGCTTCCCCCTCCTGCTTCCTTCTCCACAGATATTCCCTTCATCCAACAACAATGTTAGCTAACGTCTCAAAAAACATCAAGAACGTATGTATACCTGATTTATATTCTTATACTATTATATCATATACCATATATTATATCATATACTAACAATATTCACTCTTATTCTCTCTTTTCTCTCTCTTATCCTCTTATCCTCTTATAGACTCCAAAGTTTGTTAGATACAACTCAAATAAAGTTCAAGGTACCGTCATCGGTATCGATTTAGGTACTACTAATTCTGCTGTTGCAGTTATGGAAGGTAAAACTCCAAAAATTATCGAAAATGCTGAAGGTTCAAGAACAACTCCATCAGTTGTTGCATTTACAAAAGATGGTGAAAGATTAGTTGGTATTCCTGCTAAAAGACAAGCCGTTGTTAACCCTGAAAATACTTTATTTGCAACTAAAAGATTAATTGGTAGAAGATTTGAAGATGCTGAAGTTCAAAGAGATATTAAACAAGTTCCTTATAAAATTATTAAACATTCAAATGGTGATGCTTGGGTTGAAGCAAGAGGTGAAAAATATTCTCCAGCTCAAGTTGGTGGTTTTGTACTTAATAAAATGAAAGAAACTGCTGAAGCTTATCTTGGTAAATCTGTTAATTCCGCTGTTGTAACTGTACCAGCTTATTTTAATGATTCTCAAAGACAAGCAACAAAAGATGCTGGTTCAATTGTTGGTTTAAATATTGCTAGAGTTGTTAATGAACCAACTGCTGCTGCTTTAGCTTATGGTTTAGAAAAAGATGATTCAAAAGTTGTTGCTGTTTTCGATTTAGGTGGTGGTACTTTTGATATTTCAATTTTAGATATCGATAATGGTGTTTTCGAAGTTAAATCAACTAATGGTGATACTCATTTAGGTGGTGAAGATTTCGATATTACTCTTGTTAGATATATTGTTGAAGAATTTAAAAAAGAATCAAATATTAATTTAGAAAATGATAGAATGGCAATTCAAAGAATTAGAGAAGCTTCTGAAAAGGCTAAAATTGAATTATCTTCTGCTTTAAGTACTGAAATTTCTTTACCTTTCATTACTGCTGATTCAACTGGTCCAAAACATATTAATTTAAAAATGACTAGAGCTCAATTAGAAAAATTAGTTGAACCTTTAATTAAGAAAACTTATGAACCTTGTAAAAAAGCACTTAAAGATGCAAATTTACAAGCTTCTGAAATTGGTGAAGTTATTCTTGTTGGTGGTATGTCAAGAATGCCAAAAGTTATTGAAACTGTTAAAGAAATTTTCGGTAAAGAACCTTCAAAAGCTGTTAATCCTGATGAAGCAGTTGCAATTGGTGCTGCAATTCAAGGTGCTGTTCTTTCTGGTGAAGTTAAAGATGTTTTATTATTAGATGTTACTCCTTTATCTTTAGGTATCGAAACTTTAGGTGGTGTCTTTACAAGATTAATTCCAAGAAATACAACAATTCCAACAAAGAAATCTCAAGTTTTCTCAACTGCTGCTGATGGTCAAACATCTGTTGAAATTAGAGTATTCCAAGGTGAAAGAGAATTAGTTAGAGATAATAAATTAATTGGTAATTTCACTTTATCTGGTATTCCACCAGCTCCAAAGGGTGTTCCACAAATTGAAGTTACATTTGATATTGATGCTGATGGTATTATTAATGTTTCCGCAAAGGATAAAGCATCTGGTAAAGATTCTTCAATTACTGTTGCTGGCTCATCTGGTTTAACTGATTCTGAAATTGAAAAAATGGTTAATGATGCTGAAAAATTCAAAGAACAAGATCAAGCTAGAAAAGAAGCTATTGAACAAACTAATAAAGCTGATCAATTATGTAATGATACTGAAAAATCTTTAACTGAATTTGGTGATAAATTAGATAAAGCTGATTCTGAAAATGTTAAAAAATTAATTACTGAATTAAGAGATTTAATTGTTAAAGTTAATGGTGGTGAAACTGTTGAAGGTTCTGAAATTAAATCTAAATATGATGAATTACAACAATCAAGTTTAAAATTATTTGAAAAAATGTATAAGAATCAACAAGCTGGTGAATCAAAGGATGAATCATCAAAGGATGAACCAAAGAATTAATTCTAATAATTAAATCAAATTAGTTAAGTAAATAATAATAAAAATGAAAAAAAAAATAAATTAATTGATTAATGCCTCCTGTTTATACTTTTATATCAAATTTATAGTTACGTTATTGTAAATAAAACTTCATTATTTATTATCATAGTTATAGCATAATCTATTTTTCGTAGAATTTTCATTTATTTCACATCGCGAGAAATGTTAACATGAATATTTTAATAATTAAATCAACCAACAAACTGTAATATATAATCTCCATAATGATCCTTTTATTATTAAAAGATAATGATATTTAAATCAACTTTATATATACGCATCATCCAATGAATAATCCATTTTTCCCACCACCGAAAAAGAGTCTATCAGAAATGACACCTGAAGAACAAGGTGAAGAAGGTGCTCGTCAAATTATGGCATTTGTTGCATCTTGTCCAGGTAAAGCAATTTTAGCTGGTGGTTCAGGTTTTTTACTTGGTGGTGTATTTGGATTTTTTATGGCTTCAATGTCATATGATACTCCAATTGGTATTGGACATCCAGGTAGTGCAGCTGCAATGCAACAATTAAAATATTTAGATTTACCATTAAAAGAACAAATGAAAATTCAATTTAAAGATGTTTGGCAACGTACAAAAAGTAGTGCTCGTAATTTTGGTTATATTGGTCTTATATTTAGTGGTGTTGAATGTTGTATTGAAGGTTTAAGAGGTAAATCAGATCTTTATAATGGTGCAGCAGCTGGTTGTATTACTGGTGGTGGTTTAGCAATTAAAAGTGGACCTGAAGCTGCAGTAATTGGTTGTGCAGGTTTTGCTGCATTTTCAACAGCTATTGATATGTATATGAGAAGTGAAAATGGTGCACCTCCAAAGAATGATTATAATGATTAATAAATTTAATTAATTAATTATTTATTTACTTGTATATATATTATTTTATATATTATTATAGGATATTAAAAAATGGTTTTTCTGTTAAGGTATATATAAAAAGATAATTAAACACGTATTGCACGACCTTCTCTTTCTAATGGTGGAACAGCATTATTATATCTATCATCAGATGCTGGATATGAACCAAGCATACCTTTTGAAATTGCAAATTGATTCGAACGTTGTTGAATCGGATCTTCGGAATAATATTCATCAATTATTGGATGCAGTAAAACATTTAATTTACTAATTGAAATTGTTGAATTTGTTGGTACAGAAATCCAATCATTTCTTTCAAATGTTAATGGTTCACTTGCAATCATAACTAAATTTTGACTTTTATTCATTCTTTCCATTTTAAAACGTCCAGGTGCAAATTCAACAAAATTTGAACCAGTTGAAAAATAAAGTGATGCAGCTTCATCAATTTTTGATGTAACATATCTTGAAACAACAATATTTTCACCATCTGTAATTGCAAAATTAAGTAATGATGGATCATTACTAATTTCTTTAACCCAATTTTTAATATATTGAATTGTATCAACTAATGATTGACGTAAAATTAATAAATCACAAACTTTCCCACTATCAGGATTAAAACCATTTTGTTTAAGACAATGTAAAAAAAGTGCAAAACAACATTCACTATCAGTTGAACCTTTAATTTGTAAAAAATATTCTTCATCAATAAAATTAATTAATCTTAATTTAATTTTATTAAAATTTGATATACCACCATTATGCATAAACATTAAATTTTTATATGTAAATGGATGACAATTTGTTTCACTTAAAACTCCATAAGTTGATGCTCTAACATGTGCAAATATAAGTTTTGATCTAGTCTTTTCTGAAATTCTTTGTAAATTTAAATTATTCCATGCTGGTGTAATTGCCTTATATAAACATGGACTATTATCATCATTATCAACATCAACATCATCATTATTACTATTATTATCTATTTGTCGAAAATTCATTCTATTTTCTTTTCCCTTTTCTTCTTCATTTAAAGTATAATAACCTACACCAAACCCATCTCCATTAACTGGTTGTGCATCAATTCTTAATCTTGAGTCATACGACTGATTTATGATTGAATGTGCTGGTTTTGTAAGCAGATTTGAAAGAGTCATGGGATCTTTGCCTTTGTATATAAGAAATCTGCACATTTTTTGTTACTGTTACTGTTGCTGTTGTTGTTGTTGTTGTTCAAGCAGAAAAAAGAAAGGTTATGATCAGGTGTGAAGTAATGTAAAGTATAGTAATGTAAAGTAATGTAAAGTCCTGTTTCAAAAACGCCACACTTTTGCTGTGCACCACTTTGCTCTTTGCAGGCTTTTGCTCTTTCTGGTTTCTTTATCAGTGTTATCACTGTTATTGCTACTGCTGTTACATCTGCAACACCCCAACCAGGAACTGCAGAACATGTCTATACATCTCCCACAAAAGACACTCCTCCCGTCCATATCTTCTCTTACTTTGGACGACGACCAAGACGTGGGATCTGCTAAATATGACGGTGAATCAGATATACAACTCACTCCTGAACGAATCGAGAAAGTAGTAGAAGAAGAAGCAAATGATGATGCTTCAGATTCTATTCAAGAAGTGATGAATCATGAAAATCATTTACCAAAGGATTTTGGAGAAATTAATGTAAAAGGTCATCTTCATTTTGATGATGAATTACCACCTGATGAAAATACTCAAAATAATACAATTTATAATGCAATGCTTTATCAATTAAATGATAAACATGATCGAGATCATATTCATCATCATAATCATCATCACAGTCATGATAATTTAAATTCACCTTCTGATATTAATCATACAAAAAAAAATTTAATGTTTGATACTTATAATCCAAATCAAGATGTTAGTTTATATCAAATGACAATTATTCATGAAGATAAACATTTTCAATATCAAAATACAACTAGAACTTTCTTTGTTCCATATGATGATGAAAAACCTTCAGATGATGCTATAACTTGGACAATAGGTCAAATGGCAAATGATAATGATATTATTATAATTTTAAAAGTTGTTTCTTTACAACATATTATGAAATTTGGTGTTCAATCACATCGTAAAGATTGCAAAACTTTATTTAAATCAATTTGTAAACATAATATAAATAAGAAAAAATTAAAAATTATTGTGGAAATTAGAATTGGTTCAATTGAATATTCACTTGCAAGAGGTTTAAAAGAATTTGATCCAAATTTTATGGTTATGGGTACTCATGGTATTAAAAAGGCTAAAATAACAAGTTTTTTAAATGAAGATACATCAATGACAAAACATTTTTTAGATAATAGTTGGATACCAGTTATTGTAATTAATCCACTTTATGAATCAATAGTTGAAAATAACCAAGATTCAAAATTTAATAAATATTCATTTAAAAATAAACTAACAAATTATCCTTCAGTTTATGATCCACTTAATGGTAATCATACTCTTGAAATGGAAAGATCACATTCTAGTGAAAGCAATGGATTAAATTCAACTGTTGGTCGTACTTCTAGATTTTTACGTATTGGTAGATCAATGTCAAGAAGTTCAAGTATTAATAAACACAATAATAATCCTACTCCAACTAATGGTACTCCATTAAGTCCAACAACTTCAAATGATAGATCACCATCAAGAGGTTTATCTCCAAGAAGAGGTTTATCTCCATTTCGTCTTTTTCACAGTTCACGACATACCCAACCATAATAATAGATCCTTCTTTATATTAAATATCCTTAAAATTTAACTTTTTTCATCATTTCCTGATACTATATTACACACATTTATTAACATTATTTTCATCTTTAAATTCACGATCATCTTCCCAAATTTTATATACATATTAGATTTACTTTCACATTTTTAACGACTCTCATTTTAGATATCTTTTTTCCTTTTTATCAATTTTATTTTCTAAATAACATTATAAACATTATAAAAGTAAAATTGAAATACACAATAAAGGGGCACAGTATTTGCATTCCCATAGTAAAGTTATCAGTAAAACTTTAAAACCACCAAAGTGGCCACTATACCAAGAGATATCGTTGATATATATTATACACTCCTAGAATTTACTCTAGGTAACTATACCTGACAAAATCAAGCTGGATCTCAATTAGATCACGAGTTGAACGTATATATTTGTAATTCATGAAAAAGTTAATTCATGAATTATTATGAAAAAGAGTTTTCATAAAAACCATCCAAAGATGGCCTGCAAACCAGGTAATTAATTACCTGATTTGATAGGAATATACTGTACAAAGAAAGAAGAAATTTCAAAGAATATAGTAGATACATACAAGTAACCAATTAATTATCAAAATAAAGGGAGAAATACATCTCTTTTTATAGACAAACTTTCTTTCTTTATAAATTATGCCAAAATCATATTGAGTTGTAGCATAAAATACTAAGACAAAGAATAAAAAATAAAGTACAACAAATGGCAGAAAACATGAAATTCTTTTTTTTTCTGCATAGTGACGTCTTCTGTAATTTCTGCTTGCTTTACTATATAACGATACATAATTTTTACATTTCAGATTGTTTCTTTGGTTTTGGAGCATTTTCTGGTAATTTATTCAAAAAATCTAGACCTAATAATAAAGTAAAACCAGGATCAACATCATAAGGAATAACAGATAATGTATTATGATATAATTTACCATCTAATTGAATTGTAAAATCAACAAATTTAGATGGGAATTTATGAGTTTTTTTACCATCAAAGAAAGTTTCTTTAATATTATGACCTGGATCATATGATTTAATACCTTCAAAATATAAATAAGTTTCACCAACATAACTACCTTGTTGAGATTTATCAATTAAAACCGGGTATGATTCATTTTCTGCAAATTCTTTTGGTTTAGTTAAATAATCATCAGTAATATAAAGATTTAAATAATAATTATCTTTATCAGATTTGTAAGGGAAATATTGTTTTTGTGTATCATGTGGAGATTCATTTTTAGGTTTGGTAGATTCATTTTCAGGTTTAGTAGATTTATTTGTTGATGAAGTTTCATTATCAAAAAATACAGGTGTTACTTGAATAACACCAGTTGTTACAATTGGTATATCATTATTATATTTAGTTTGATGATAATTTACACCATTTAATTTAAGATTTAAATTTTTTGTTTCAATTTGATTTTTATTATTTTTATTATCAATTGATTTTGGTTTTTTATTAATTGAAATTGGTTGAACACATTTTGGATTTTTAAAACGTAAATAATTATGATGAAAAATTCTTGATTTAAATAATAAATCATAAGTTGAACCAGTTGATTGAATTAAATTTGAAATATCATTCATATTTTTTAAATTATAAAGAAATTCTTGAATATCATAAGATATTGAAGCAACATAACATAATAAATCTTTATTATTAAAATTTTTAAATGGTCCAAATTCTAAAGAATTTGAAAATGTTCTATTAAAATTTTGAAATGATAAATAATGACCACGATCAATCCAATAATTTAAAAATCTATCAAAACCTTTTGATGAATTAATTGTAACTTCTAAGAATGCTAAATGATAAGAATCCAATCTAGCATTTAATTTACCAATATCAGGATAAAAATATTTAATATTAAAAATTTTAAAATCAACTGATGATTTAATTTCATTATTATTAATTGAATTATTTAATTTAATAATATAATCTTTTGAAATTTTATCATTAATTGATAAATCATTTAAAATTTGATAAGGATTAAATTTTTTACCTAAAATTTCAGTACTTAATTTTGTTAAAATTATACGTGGTGGATCTGATGTATTAACTGAATTAAAATTATAATTTCCATAATCTGGTAATGATAAATTATATTTTGAATATTCAGGTAATGTATTAAAATAAATTGTAATTTTTTGAAGATTTTCAATTAATAAATTTAAAATTTTTGAATCACTAAAATTATTTGTAAAAAAATAAGTTTCATAATATTTTGCAATTAAATCACGATTTGCATGCCAAATTAAATAATTTATAAGTAAAACTGCTAAAGTTGATTCATATTTTGTATAATAAAATTTTAAATAATTAAATAAAGTTATTGCAATTGGTATGATAATTGAAATTGCTAGTATAAACAATGAAATTTTTAAAATTAAGATAACGATTTTGTATATCAAGTTAAAAGCCCATTTAAATGGGGATAACAGAGACATTGTATATGTTATACGTGGATGTATATATATATATTGTGGTGGATGTTATATATACAGAGAAGGTTGTACATAGGAAATGGTTATAATAATTCAATGTATTGTTAAAAGCCGTCAAAAAATAAAAAAATGAAAAAAATGCGGTAATTTGATAATCTTTATCTACGAGATATGAGATCTATACTTTATTTTGTGGGATATCCATTAGATGGATCGAATATACAGTGAATAGATAGATAGATGGATAGATAGATAATACATAACACTAGTAAATAGTAAATAAGGTTATTTTTCTTTGGTATCCCATACGATTGTTACAGGACCATCATTAACAAGTGCAACATCCATCATTGCACCGAATTGACCATCTTTAACAGAATTCTCATTATTCATACCAGATTTCAATTGTGATAAGAAATCGTTATAAAGTTCAATTGCATGCTGACCCTTTTGAGCTTTATGAAAATCTGGTTTAGCACCTTTTTTAATATTTGCATAAAGAGTAAATTGAGAAACTGATAAGATTTCACCATTAATATCAACAATACTTTTCATCCAGGGTTTACCAACCCATTCAGTATTTGTACCAGCAGATTGATCGGTATCTTCAAATAATTTTAATTTGAGGATTTTGGAAGCCAATTTACTTACATCATCAGTTGTATCATCAGTGGAAATACCAACTAATAGGCAAAGACCCTTTTTTATCTCTGAGACAATGGCATTATCAACGGTGACCGAGGCACTTTTAACTCTTTGGATGACGACCTTCATAGTTGTTATGCAACAGCAGCAACAGTAGCAGCAGCAGCAGCAGCAGCAGTGGCAGCTCTGATCAGATAGCATCCAATGAACTTCCAATGGTGAGTTATCCTCTTCCGATTTCCCAAATAGGCAACTCAGAGAAGCGCGATGGAGGGATACAACAGCAACGCTGTCGCAGCAGCACCACCACAACACAGCCGCTGTCGTAGGCTGCACCCGCCACACGCACCCGCCACACGCACCCGCCACAAAATGAAAATTTTTCTCAAATTTCCTCTTTCTTATCATTTATCAATCAATTATCACAGTAATACACCGATACAACACAATAGAATGCAATGCAATACAATAACACAATAACAAACACCACATTGCAGTGCAGTGCATTACACATCTACAGCAACTGATCATACACACCCACACACACACACACACATTATTATCATTACTAATCACACAAATAAATCATTACAAAAACGAATGTCGTCATCTTCATATACTGATCGTCGCCCTTCAATTGTTGAAAGAAGACCATCTTCGGTATCTGCATTTTCATCAAGAAGGCCATCTGTTATACCTGAATTACAAGGTATTGAAAAGCCAAATATTGATTCATTACCAAATGATCTTGAATGTGATGTTTTAATTTGTGGTACTGGATTAATTGAAAGTATTTTAGCTGCTTCATTATCTTGGCAGGGTAGTAAAGTTTTACATATTGATTCAAATCAATATTATGGTGATAATTTTGCAACTTTAACAATTGAACAATTAAAAAATTGGTTTATAAATTCAAAATTAAATAAAATTGGTTTTAAAAATTATAAAAATATTAAATTTGATTTAAATGATTATAATTATAAAATTAATTCAAAAGATTATGGAATTGATTTATCACCAAAAATTTTATTTACAAAATCAAATTTATTAAATTTATTAATTAAATCAAGAGTTTATCATTATTTAGAATTTCAATCATTAACTAATTTTCATACTTTTGAAAATAATTCATTTGGTAAATTAATTAGTTCAAAGGAAGATATTTTTACAAATAATTCATTAAATTTATTATCAAAAAGGAAATTAATGAAATTTTTAAAATTTATTGTAAATGATAATTATTTAAATTTAATTAATGAAAATGATAAATTAATTAATTTAAAAGATTTTTTAATTAAAAATTTTAAAATTGATGAAATTTTTTCAAATGAATTAATTTTCACTTTAGGTTTAATTAATAATCCAAATATTAATACAATTGATGGATTAAAAAGAATTAGAAGATATTTATTATCTTTAAATATTTATGGTAATTTCCCAACTTTATATTCAAAATTTGGTGGACCTGGTGAAATTTCTCAAGGATTTTGTAGATCAGCTGCAGTTGCTGGTACAATTTACAAATTAAATACAAATTTAATTAATTTTAATAAAAATACAAAAATTGCAAATTTAAATGATGGTTCAAAAATTAAAATTAATGAAAAATTAGTTTCTTCAATTAATCAATTAAATAATAATGAAAATAATAATTTTTTTAATAATGAAAAATTTTATGAAATTTCAAGAATGATTTTAATTGTTGATAAATCATGTAATGAATGGTTTAATGAAGGGGAATTTTCTTCAATAATTGTATTCCCACCAAATTCTTTAAATTCAAATAATGAATATCCAGTTGAATGTTTAATTATGGGATCTGGTTCAGGTTGTTGTCCTGAAGGTAAATGTATTTGGTATTTACATACAATTGCACCAACAATTAATTCAGAAAATGATTTAAATTGTGCATTAAAAAAATTAGAAGAAAATTATTTAAGGGAAAGTAATTTTAATTTTGAAGATTTTACAGAAGATGATTTAAAATTAATTAATGAAAATAAATTAGGTTTAACACCATCAGGTACATTAAAATTAAGTGAAAGTTTAAAAAAATTTAAATCAAAAGAAAAAATTGGTTATTTATTAAAATTACAATTTGTTCAATTAACAATTGTTGATCAATTAAATTGTTTAAATGAATTTGGTTATAATAAAAATAAAATTATTAAAACAAATGATGATATAATAATTTCAAATATGCCATCAAGTGAATTATCTTATGATGGTATAATTGATGAAGCTAAAAAAATTTATAAAGAAATTGTTGGTGATGATGTTGATTTTTTTGATGTTGATTTTGAAGATGATGAAGAAGAAAAGGAAATGAATGATTATAATAATAATATAAATAGTATGTCAATGGAATTAGATGATAATGAACAAGCAATAATGGAGGATGAATCCGAAGGTCAAGCGGGTGAAATGGAATTTGAATTATAATAATAATAATGTATATATATATAATGCAATTAAAAGTTAACAAACAAAAATTAAACTATTCAATGATAGATACTGAATACTGAAAATAAAATTAAATAAAACAAATAATCTGATAAACATACTTAAATACTTAATCTTCTTTATACTTGAATTTTTATATATATATATTTTTTTTTACTTTACCTGGAGATTTTTTGTACAACTATACTATATTAAATAATATCAAATATATATATTTTTATATTTTTATATATAAATAAATTTAAAATAATAAACAGCACAATTATTGAGAAAGAGATTCTAAAAGAATATTTCTTTCTTCAGAATCAGCACCCCATTTAGTAACAACGACACAAGAAGCACCAACAACTTTTCTAGCATTACCTTCTCTGTCAACTTGACATAAACCAGCCCATTCACCTAATTGCTTTGCATCAGAAACTTTAATTAATGGGATTTTATTATCACCTTCATTACATAAAGCTTCAACTAATTTAATAATTGCAGCTTCAGTAACAGCATCACAAAGGACACATAATTGAGCTTCACCTCTAGTTAAAGCTTTAGTTGCTTCTCTTAAACCTCTTGCTAAACCATCATGAACAAGTGCAGTTCTTAAAACTTTCTTGATACAATCTTCAAGTGTAACAGAAGCTTCTTCTTCAACGACGACTTCTTCTTCAATAATTTGTGGTTGTTCTTCAACGTCAGACATTATTATGATTAATTAAAGGTATACTTCTTCCTCAGATGATTATCCGGTCAGTTTGCTAGGGAATAGAAGGAAGTAAATAAAAACAAAATAGTACTATAATAAGGTAGCTGAAAAAGGTAAAATCATGTTGAAATAAATTCCTATAGTGGTAGTAGCGCATAATAGATAATGGATCGTAATGGTAGCGGTAGCGGTAGCAGTGAAAAATAAAATCATTCATTTGAGAAAAACAGCAGTCACAGCGCGGTCACAACAGTCACGTGCACACGGCGAGGGTTTGTTGCAGCCCAGCCCAAACCCTGATCACGTGCAAGCGTCGATCGACGCGTGCTAAACCTATACCGTTCAACATTTGCAGTTCCGAAGTTGCCGTTTTGCGGTGTTTTAATTTCTAAGTTCATTGTTTATTGTGTTTTGTGTTCGCTGACAGCTGACAACAGCAACAACAACAACAACAATAGCAATGTTGTTGTTGTCCTGGGCCATCTACTTCTACAACTGCTTGTCACTTGTCACTGCTTTAAACTCTTTACTCAGCCAGCAACACAGATCCACTCATTTACATACAATTAATTGAATAGCCCTTCTTTTATACTATTTAATTATTCAAATAAATAACAACATATTGAAATAACCAATATACTTACTAACATACATATGTCAAAACTTTATATTCGTCATAATATTTTACCAGTATCTTATAAATCCAAATCAAATTTTGAAGTTTGGAGGGAAACTTTAATTGGTGGACTTTATTATGCTTCACCATCTTATGTTTTAACAAGTACTGAAAGTTGGTTTTGCTTTTTCATTTGTTTAATATTAATTGGACTGACTGTACTTGGTTGTAAAAATTATGTTTTACCAATGTTATACTTAATTAAACAATTGTTGTAATATATATATATATATATATCCTATTCACTCTGACTTATGATTAATGACTTATTGTCTCAAATGAAATACAAAAATAAAATAAAAAATATCCTTTTAATTACTTAATAACCTAATAACCAAATCAACTAATAAACTAATTTCACATTTATGCTTTCACGTTAATTTTATTCAATATGATAATACCTTCTCTTTATATATCATTCTTTTTATACATTTATACGTTTTATTTATATAATAGATACTAGATATAACTTAATTAATTCAATTCAATTCAATATATAATTCAATTCAATATATAATTCAATTCATGTCTTTTCGTCTTATCTTATCTTAGGTATTACCATATGGCGCATTACTAAGCAAATTTAAATAAAATAAAAAATAAAAAATAAAAAATAAAAAATAAAAAATAAAAAATAAAAAATAAAAAATAAAAAATAAAAAATAAAAAATAAAAAATAAAAAATAAAAAATAAAAAATAAAAAATAAAAAAAAATTATATTTTAAATTTCGTATGATATTACATTCTTTAAAAATTATTTATTCAGATATACATAAATTTCTTATAAATTATTCAGTATATTAGTTAATGATTCCTTTTCAGAATCTGTTAATCCACTAAATGTTAAATTATATTTTTCAATTTCATTACTTTGTAAATTTAAAATAAAATTTTGAAATTGTAAAAATATATTAATTTTATCAACACTTGTATTTGTGAATGGATCTTCATCTAATTCATTATCATCCATCATAAAATCAAATTTTGATCCATTTGATAATATCTTTTCATAATTTAATACATCCTTTTCTTCATCATCTTCATCTTCATCATTAACAACAACACCTCCATTAGTTAATGAATTAAGTGTTAAATTATTATTATTATTATTATTATTATTATTACCAATATTACCTTCTGCAATAGCATCTTCATCATCATCATCATCATCATCTCCAATTGCATTAATTGAAAATGTTTGCTCATGTGCCCATGATTTCTCTGAATATTCTGCACGTTTCTTCTCTAAATCTTTAATAGCTTTTGGAGTTTTAATAAATAATTTAATTAGATTATTACCACATGAATTTAAAATATTTGTTAACCTTAAATTATTTAATAAA
>JAJMEW010000026.1:0-13770 GCA_030574395.1 Pichia californica
ATTTAAATTCAGCACCTGAATTTATTTGAAGTTTTTTATCACTACCAGTACTCATAATACCAATCTCCTTTTCCCAATTTACAGCAAAAACTTTACTCTTTTCTTCCTGTGATTCTCTGGTAATAGTATACATAGCTTTATTAGCTCTAATATCCCAAATTTTGGCTGTACCATCATGAGATCCAGAAATAAGCATATAATCATTATCTGTAGTTGTTAATGAAACAACAAAATTAGTATGTCCAATTAATTGACTATTAGTTACTTTAGATGATCTTGGATCATGTAAATTAATATGTCTAGCTGACGAACCTGTTGCTAATAAATTCATATTTTTTAGTGCAACAACAGATAATAATGAATAATTAGTTTGCTTTGTATCAACACAACGAGCAGTTACTAAATCCCATGTTTTAATTGTATGATCTTGCGAAACAGAATATGCAACACTTGCATCATTATTATCAAATATAACACCTTCAACTGGTCCATGATGTGATTCAAGAATTGATAATGGTGCTTTCCTTCTAATTGATGAATCTTTAACTGCTAACTTTAATCTCTTTCTAGATGATGATGATAATCTTTCTGATGATTCTATCGAATCACATGTATTCATTTCCTTTGGATTAGTTGACCAAAGTGCAACAGAATTATCATATGAACCTGATAAAATCTTATTAGTTGGAATATTTAAATCTAAACTTGAAATTGTACTTTTATGATAATCTAATAATGCAAATGTATGACCATCTTGTGTATCTTTATCAATATCTTCATCACTTATAACACCAGCTCTCCATAATCTTATTGATCTATCCATACCTCCAGTAACAAATTTAGTCGGACTTATAAATTTAACTGCTTTAACTGGTTGTGAATGCCCTGTAAGTTGTGTTTCAACTTTACCTGATGAATTGTAAATTCTAACAATACCATCATATGAACCAGTTAATATTTTTGGTGCAGTAATAATACTTTGTCCCTTTTCATTACTTGGTAATTCCATTGAACTTATAGAATCTATACTTGAAATCCAATCATCATTGTTAAAACTAGATAAAAATTTAGGTGGTAAAACAGCTCTTGTATATTCTAATGTTAAAAAAGCTTCTGTTGATAAACCATTCTTAATTAAGTAATCTTGAATATCTGTCTTTAAAATTGTACCATCAACCAAAAATTCAAATGGAACAGGTGTTTCAGTTTCTAATAAATGGTTCACAATTTCAGATAAACCAAATCTTTTTAAACTTACTGGAATATAGATTGGATTTGATGAACAATGTAATGTTTCATCTTCATCTCTAGTGAAAAATTTCACCTTGATTTGATCTTTCAAATTATCATTCAATTCAACCATTTTATTTCTATTTTTTTATAAAAAACTTTATTAATGGGTTTTGTATTTAACTAATATATACACAATTTCTTTCCAAAGACAGTAAATTAAAGTGAAAAATATCTACAAATGAATTTTTAAAAATTTTTTTGTTGTATAAATTTTTTTCAGGCAGTGAAATCTGTAGAATTTCCCGTGCACGGGTTTTCAAAATTTATCTTTACGCGGCTCATTTCATTTCTCTAAACGATCGTTAAATTCGATATATATTTGATCTACGAGTCCATTCGAATATCCTAGGTTAAACTTATAAATGATGTTTGTTTATGAGAAATCTTTTGGTATTTTCAATTGTTCAAAACTTAGAAAACAATTATGGTTCAGTATCCTTTTATTACAAGTGCACCAGGAAAGGTAATTCTTTTTGGTGAACATTCTGCTGTTTACAATAAAGTAAGTTGAATTCTTCGATAATTGTTTTTTTAAAGCTTATATATTCATAAACTTAAAGATTAATAACTAACATTCATTATCTTCCTTTCCTTTTTTGATGTGTTATATTTTTTAGCCTGCTATTGCTGCGGCTTTATCATTGAGAACATATTTACTTGTGACTAAAAATTCAGATCCAAATGATGATTACATTTATTTGGAATTCCCAGATATTAAACTGAGCCATAAATGGAAAATGTCTGAAATGCCATGGGAACTTACAACACATGAACAAGGCAGACCGCCTGAAGGTGAAGAACTTAATGCTGAACTAGTTAATGGTTTAACTACAATGCTAACTACAATAACATCTCCATTACATTATTCTGCTGCTTATTGCTTTTTGTATTTATTCCTTTCATTATGTAATGGTGAAATTGAAAGTGGACTAACTTTTACTGTTAGATCCACTTTACCTATTGGCGCAGGTCTCGGTTCATCTGCATCAATCTCAGTATGTTTAGCAAGTGCACTTGCATATATTGGAGGTCATATTAAAAATGCAACTTTAGATAAATCATCAAAAATTATCAAAGATTCAGATGAATGTTTATTTGTTGATGCATGGTCTTATATGGGTGAAAAATGTATTCATGGAAATCCAAGTGGTATTGATAATGCTGTTGCAACACATGGTGGTGCAGTTATGTTTCAAAGAATGGCCAATTCTATGCCAAGTGTTCGTACATCCATGAGAAATTTACCATCAATTAATTTATTATTAACAAATACAAAAACTCCAAGAAGAACAGCAGATTTAGTTTCTAATGTAGCTAGAGTTGTCAATGATTTCCCTAAATCAACAGGTTGTATTTTAGAATCCATGGAAGCTATTTCTAGAGAAGCTTACAATTTAATGTTGAGACCATTTTTTGATAATGATTCTAAAGTTAGACTTATGGAATTGATAAGAATAAATCATGGTTTATTAGTGGCTTTAGGTGTATCTCATCCAAATTTAGAAAGAATAAAGCTATATTGTGATGAATTGAAGATAGGTGAAACTAAATTAACTGGTGCAGGTGGAGGTGGTTGTGCGATCACATTATTAAATGAAAATATTACTCAAGATACATACGATGAATTAAATGCAAAATTTGAACAACATGGTTTTCAAACTTTTAAAACTACACTTGGTGGTAAAGGTGTTGGTTTGTTAATGAATCCAAGTAAAGAATTTTCCGAATATTTGTCTGTTGAAAGTTTTGTTAATTTTAAGACTACGAACGAAATTGAAACTTCTATTGGATGTAGCTCCGTTGAGTCTTGGAAATATTGGTAATAGTTAAGCATTATTTTATTTTATTATATGTTTATTAAAATTAAAATAAATCATTAAATAGATTGTAAAAGAAATCAAATAAAAATAGTAAAAGTCGTACATGTAAATAGATCTATAGTTAAAATTTAAAAAACTCATAATTTAGCATAAACTTTCTTGTTGTTTTGGAATAATTCAACAGCCTTATGTCCCATACCCAAACCTGCTTGATATCCATATCCACTGGCACCATAGTTGTGAATTAATAACTTATCTTCTTTAGTTTCAGCTTCAATTCTAACACCACCATGTCTACTTGGTCTTAAACCAGCAGCAACACCTAAAATTTCAAGTGGTTGATCTAAAATCTTTGGTAATAATTCTGTAGTTCTCTTAATAATATCTTTAGATTCTTCATCAAATGTATCACCGGTCCAATTATCCTTTTGTAAGAAACCACCTAAGATCAATTGACCATTAGAATTTGGTCTTGGAATTATATAAGTTGCATAATCAGCACCCCATCTCATTCTGTTTTCTTGAATATGTGGAGCTCTAACAACTAAAACTTGACCTCTGGTTGGATAAACACTAGAATCCTTGACACCAGAAAGAGAAAATGCACCAATACCAGTACAATTGAAAACAGCAATTGTATGTGGTAAATAAGCTTGAGAGATATGAGTTAATTTTTGTCTCTTAAATTGAACACCTAATTTTTCAAGGTATTTTCTAAAAGTTGCAAGGAAAAGTGGACAATAAAAGTTCCAAGTGGTAAAAGTAATACCATAAGCAACACCAGCAGGTAATTGAGGTTTTGGAACAACCTTAAAATCTTTTAAATATGCCTTTAAAGAATTAATTTTATCATCTCCTGGATATTCATCCCAAAATTCAGTACTTGGTCTGTTATCTAAACCAGAAGTTGGACCACCTAATTTCTTTTGAATTTCAGCTAAATGAGTATATGTAAATTTATCATATGCTAAAGTATCTGGATCATTTGGTGAAATACACGAGAAGTTACCACCAGCATATGGTGATGTGTACTTAATTGACATATCACCAGGAAGATGTTCACCGATAACAATGATTTTAGATGGATTGATCTTAGCTTCATTGATCAAACAATATGTGGTATATAAACCAACAATACCAGAACCTAAAACAACAACGTTAGACATTTAATAATTGATATATTCTAATGATTGCTTTGCCTTGATAAATAATTATTCTTGAAAGAAGAGAAGTTAGTGAAAATGAATAAAAATAATGAGAATAAGTTATCCTTTTATATTTGTGAAAGAAAGGTTTTTATCTTAAGATACAACAATATATTTATTTATATATATATATATGACTAACCTGTATCAGACCACAATTAACTAGATAATAGATTAAATGATGATGATTTTATAAGATAAAAATGCCAATTCTAGCAGTTAAAAAATGTGCATGTCAAACATGCTTCGGTTGCCAGAAATCTAAGCGACCGCAGGCGGAACTACTGGCGCTAAATGGTATGTGTGCGGATTTCTTTATTAACGGAGAACTGGCTACTCCGAGATTCGATTGGGGATTGGAGGTGGGTGAAAATTTGGCGCAACGTAAATATTGGGAATTGGGATGCAATTTGCAATTGGCATTTTGCATTTTGTAATTATGAAAAATGAACAATCACGTAAAAGTACAACAGATAAACAGTAAACATTCTAATATTAAGTTCTTAAACAAAATGATCTTATAATTTACTTCTATATAAATAATATCTATATAGCCCGTATGTAACTCAGAGCTTAGGTTCTCTTTTGGCCTTGATGTACAAAGAAACGGCCTTGTGAGACATACCAAAACCTGCTTGGTAACCATATCCTCCAGCACCATAATTATGAATTAATAATTTATCTTCAAAATTTTCGGCTTCAATTCTTGGTCCACCTTGTCTACTTGGTCTTAAACCAACAGCAACTCTAATAATTTCTAGAGGTTTATCTAATATTCTTGGTAATAATTCAGTGGTTCTCTTGATGATATCTGCACTTTCTAATTCATGTGCATCACCATCCCAGTTATCCTTTTGCAAGAAACCACCCAAAACTAGTTCGTCGTTGGAATATGGTCTTGGAATGATATAAGTTGCACTATTTTGACTCCATCTAATCATATTTTCTTGAATATGTGGAGCTTTGATAACAACGACTTGACCTCTGGTTGGATAAACTTTAGAATCCTTTACACCGGATAAGGAAAATGAACCTAAACCTGTACAGTTAAAAACAGTCTTTGTATCATGTAAATAAGCTTGACAAATATGAGTTAATTCTTTTCTAACAAATGTAACCCCTAAAGATTCAAGATACTTCTTAAAATTTGAAAGAAAGAAAGGACAATTGAAATTCCATGTCATTAATCTAACTGCAAATTTAACTCCATCAAGAAGTTCATCCTTTGGAACAACTTGAAAACCTTCAATATAACCTTTCAATGAGTTAATCTTTTTATCGCCTGGGTATTCACCCCACATTTCTGTACTAGGTTTCATATCTAAACCACATGATGGACCACCAAGCTTCTTTTGAATTTCAGCTAAATGAGTATATGTGAATTTATCCCATGATAATGTTTCATTATCATCTGGAGTAATACAAGAAAAGTTACCCCCTGCCCATGGTGATGTGTAGTTAATGGATTGATCACCTGGTAAATGTTTACCAAGAACTGTGATTTTTTCAGCAGAGACACCTGATTCATTGATTAAACAATATGTGGTATATAAACCGACAATACCACCACCAACAACGACTATTTCAGACATGACTGTTTGTTATATTTATATAGCTTTGTTTGATGATGAAAAAAACTTTTGAAAGATGGAAAGAAGAAATAATAATTCAAAAGTGTGGATTGATTATTGAATAACTGGTTGACAATTGTCAATTGTGGATCTGCCTCGGTATTTATTAGATTCTTGTTTCTCGACCGCACTTCTGTTTTACAGCCTGCGCAATGTGAAATAGAAAATAGAGAATAAGTATACATCTTTCCACCGCAAATTTCTAAGCGTGCTTTGAACCTTATCTTTATTTGACATTTAACTGTTCGGACATTAATGCTATAAAAATTATAAATTTTTTTTAAATTTACTCCTTTACTCCTCATTAATGAAAAGGTTTTGAGTATCTTTATATTCATTTTGTTTGAGTTTGTAAGCCCCAGGGAAGAGTTCTGGGAATTCCCTACAATATTCATAGAATATCCATTTTCTTTGATCCCAATTACTCTCTACCGGTTTGACCTTATTTTTCATTCTTTCGGAAACAATTTCACATTCTTTCCAAACTCTCAAAACATTCATACCCATCATTTTCACTATTTGTTCTTCATCAGCACCAGTAACTTCCCATACCTTCTTAACTAAATCAGGATATTTAGAGACATCCTCTAAACCCCTTGGTCCTTGGGGTATTCCATCAAAGTCCGAACCAAAACCAACATGATCCCATCCAATCAAATCAACTAGATATTTGATATGTGCAACAGCATCATCAATAGTAACTTCTTCTCTACCTTCCTGTTTTAGGAAAAAAGGAAAGAAATTTATACAGACGACACCACCATTCTTCTTTACTAATTTTAAAACATCATCCCTAACGTTTCTTTCATGTGGAGTTAATTTATAAATGGAACTATGGGAAAATATAAGTGGTGCTTGAGTAACTTCAAAAACATCCAACATAGTTTTATGAGAAACATGACTTAAATCAACCATCATACCTAATCTATTCATTTCTTTAACACAATCTTTACCATATTCTGTCAATCCTTTATCTGGAAGACCACCAGTTATAGATGATGCTGCTGTTGCAAATGGATTATCACAATTATGTGTAAGTGTGATATATCTAACACCAAGATCGTAATATTGTCTAACAACAGCAAGTGATAGATCAACTTGATGTAATCCTTCAACACCTAAAGTAATAGATATCTTTTTTGTATCACTATCTCTAAAACTTTTTAATGCTTCATCAGCTGTATGAACGAATTTAAAACTATGAGAATATTCATCAACTAATCTTTTTACTACATCAATTTGTTCAAGTGTATCTCTAACAATATTTGTTGGTTGGTCAAAATTTTGATAGAGAATATTATCATCTTTGCATTCAATCCAACAACTAAAAAATTGAACACCTATTTTACCTTCTCTCATTCTGACTAAATCAGTTTGTGATGTAAGCAGAGAGTCAAAATTGAATTGTGGAGTAGATGCAAATTCATTATGAAGTTGAACTCTTAAATTATATGGGAAGTCATTATGTGTATCAATAATAGGGAAACTCTTTGTAAGTTTATCAAATCTGTTATCTATATCTTTAACTTCTTTAACGGTCATGCTGAGAGGATTATTTGTAGTTAATGCAGTAGTGGTATCAACAGAATCTGGTATGTGCATATTCCTTACTTACACTCTCAAAGTATCGTTTGGGGAATCTTTTTGTTATATATATACTCCGAAGATTAATGTCAACAATTATCTAATATTAATTACGATTACAATTTACTAACCACAAACAGACATCTATCCGAGACAAACAGCATGTCAGATCTATATATTTGGCAGATTGACAGTCTTATCCGTTAACCGACGTCTACACCCCGCCAAAGGCGCGTTTCTCCGTCGGCAAAGGACAACAATAAAAGATTTTTGCGCCTCAGGTCTGAAGTCTGAAGGGTCCGCGCTCCGATGGAAAAGGGAAGAGTGAAATTTGAAATTTGCTGACACTTTTCTTTTTTAATCAACAAACAACATCCGGAGTAGTTGCCGCCAATTGTCGCGTTGTCCCAGCGGTTAACACTAACAAAGAAGGTGAACCACTTATCTAATGACCAATGATAAAAATTTGTATGACAGCTGTTGAATATATGTCAACCGTTGATATCTCTCGGATAAAGGAACCGTATACATAAATATAGAAAGCTGAAGATTGGAAATAAAAAATAGACAACATTGTATAGATAGATAACTTATTTGGAGGATGCAAAGGGTATCTAGACAATTATTATCCATTATCCAGCATTCACTATTACAATATAATACATCTGTTAAGAAATATATAATCTATCTATCTAATTTATTCACAAATCTATTGGCTATTTCAATTTTAATATTGGTTAACTTTTGCAAAGAACTTGGGATTAATTCAATAAAAAACTTTCTTTTGTTCTTATCGTCATAGCTTTATTTTTCTTCCTTTGCATTATCTGTCAAATATATATATTTATCAGCTGAACTTATAATTATTGGTTGGTTATTTAAAGATAGATCAATCTCCAACCTTTTGTTATTTAAGTTTGACATAAATTCATTAGTTTAAAAAAATATTATTGCTTTATAGTGTTACTTTACCTCATTTATAAAAGCACCGACACACACATAAATACACACAAACAAAAACACAATACATATACACAAGTAATGTTGTCGGCAGAGAAATCACATATAACTCTTGAAGCTCAAGTTTCACATGCTTATCATGAGAATGAAAATGGTGATGAAATATTAGAATCTGGTTTAAAAGCTGGTCTTAAAAACAGAATGATCAACTTGATTGCGCTTTGTGGTTTGATCGGCCCTGGTGTCTTTATTGGTATGGGTAGTGCTCTTGCATCTGGTGGTCCAGTTGGTTTACTTGTCGGTTTTGCAATTGTTGGTGTCTTAGTCTTATCAATGATGAATTCAATTGGTGAAATGAATGCTGCTTTTGATCAAAATTTTGCTATATTAGCTTCTAAACATGTTTCTAAAGGTTTTGGTGCTACAGTTTCTTTATACTATGTGATCATCTGGATTACTAACATTATTGCTGAATATACTTCTTTAACTTCTTCATTAGAAACCTATTCAACTGTTGTTCCAACATATGGTTGGTATTTGATTTTTTGGTTTATCTTTACTGTTTTTCAATGTTTAAACGTTTCTTGGTGGGGTGAATGTGAATATGTATTAGGTTTTTTGAAGTTAGCTTTCCTTTCTGGTTATTATTTATTTGCTATAATTTATGCTGCTGGTGGTATTCCAGGCCATAAACCAGATAATCCATTCCAAAATTACCCACTTAACTCTGGTTTTAAAGGTATTGCAAACTCTTTTGTTTATGCAGGTGTTTTTTATTCTGGTATTGAAGGTATATCCATGGTTGCTGCTGAATCAAGAAATCCAAGAAAGGCAATTCCGACTGCTGTAAGAAGTACAGTTTTCAGAGTTTTCTTTGTTTATTTTGGTTTATCTATTTTTTACGGTATTACTGTTCCTTACAATGATCCAATGCTAGTTGGTGCTGATAAGGTTATGAGATCTCCAATGACAATTGCCATTACCAATGCAGGTTGGCCTGGTTCCAAATATTTTGTTACAACAATAATCTGGATTACTTGTTTTTCATCCATTAACTCTGGTATTTATTTTGGTTCAAGAGCTTTATTTACTTGGGCTAATGAAGGTTACGGTCCAAAAATCTTTACTACTGTTAACAAGAGAGGTATCCCTTATGTTGCTATTCACTTTACCCATTTATTTGGTTTCTTATCGATTTTATCATATTCTTCTGGTTCAACTGTTGCTTATTCTTATATTGTGTCTGTTACTGGTGTTGCATGTTTTATGGTTTGGACTTCAATTTCTATTACTCACATTAGATTTAGAAAGGGTTGGGTTTCTCAAGGTTATTCTTTGGATGCATTACCATATAAGGCATATTTCTTCCCTTGGGTCAACTATGTTGCAATTGTTATCGGTGTTGTCTTGACTTTAGTTCAAAGTTGGTCATGTTTTAAACCATTTGATTACAAAACTTTCATTGATGGTTATATTATGTTACCACTCTTTTTTATAGTTTGGGGTTGTTATGATTTCTTTTATTTCAAGAGTGGATTTATTAAATACAAAGATATGGACTATGAATCTGGTAAGAGACCAGATCTTGATGATACAGTTGGTGCAGAATTGGACAACTACTCTGTTGATAGTAATCAAAATTTAGACTCGACAATTGAAAAGAGAATTTGAGTTTAAAATTTTTGAGATTGTTCTATTTCGTTCTACCCATTTTTTATTTTAATTTGTTATAATCTATCCCTTTTCTGTATAAGCTTTTTTATAATATATGCATTTGTTTTCTTATAATCCATAATTACTTAACATTAATAATGTTAATAAAAATTCCATATTAAAAAGGCGAAAAAGGTAAATTTGAATAAAAAAATGATATATATATAATATAAAGTTCTCAATTACATATATACAGTAACCAATTACCTTCCCAAATTCAACCTCCATCCCAATTGTTTGGTTACTCTAAACCAATCTATATATAATGAACCGTTGTTGTTAAGATTCCAGATCTTCTGGACAACAATTAATAATTTCTGATAACTGCTTAAATAACCACATGTTTGGATTAAACTTTTAAACATCCTTGAAACTTCAGTTCTATCTTCAGTAGAAGTTGAACTGATACCTAATAAAAGCATTGGAAATGCTAAACTATTTTTTAATTTGTTAGATTTTATTAAAAACTTCAAATCTTCTCTTAAGTTATATGCTAAAACTTGAATTTCAGGAACAACAGGTGGTAATTTCCTGATAACTTGACGTAAATAAATTTGAGCGGATAATTGATAAACTTCAAATAATGTTAAATGAGATTCCAATTCATCGGAACTATTTAAGTATTGTAAACATGATAAATCAGGTTTTGCAAACCTAATAGATTTATCCAATATTTCAGAATTTTTCATCATTTTATTGATTACTTCAAATTTATCACATTCAGGTAAATCCAGACTAATTTGTAATGAACTATATTCAACTAACATCGAAACAATTTCTCCAATTAACAAAATAACAGGTCTAATACAACCTTGTAATGGATCATGAACAATTTTCGTTGTATTATTTTGACTAAATAGATCATGATAATCTGAAATTGGATAAAATGTACCGTTTTCATTTGATTGAGAAGCCAAGACATCAAAATATGCGAAATTTTCTGCAAGTAAATTACCTTCAATTGAACAGGCGGATAACAAATATCTAAAGTTTCCTGGCATTTTATTGATCATATTAAAACAACAAGTAAAATAATGAGACCATTTAGAAGTATCACCAAATGATATTTCCATACAAACTAATAACATATAACAAACAAAATTTGTAATAAATTTCTCACGATCTAAGTTTAGTTGATTTTGTACAATTAAATCATTGACTTTTAATATATACGTATCAGCTTCTTTATTTTCTATTTGAAAATTCAAATTTACATTTTTTCTCATCCTACAACCCCAACCAACAAGTGTATATAACACGGATTCTTCTTTAAATGCCATTGGAATGTAAATTTTTGAATAATAGTTAAACTCTTGAGGTAATATTGATAAGTTTGGTAAAATACTCTTACAGTAAAACTCAAAATATGATAATTCATCAGTCGTTAAAGCAACTGGAAGCTTGATATCCAAAGATGTAGGAATTGAAGGTGTTGGATTTCGAAATAAGTTAAGATATTGTGGTTGGTCTTCAAATATAAGGTTTAAAAAATCAGAATCTATTGGTAATAAACTATCCAAAGTTTGAAATTCTGTAATATTTCCTGAATTATCTCCATCAGAACCATTTGTCATGGATGTTGCATTGTTAGAATTATTATGATCACCAGTGTCAAATAGACTATTTAGATTAGAAGTGTTATTTTCCAATATTCTCATAACTGTGTCTCCTACTAAATTTCTCAGACTCGAAATAGTAGTAATTTTTTCAGGTATTACACTGATTGAAGGTAGAGATATATCATTAGAGTTATCATATCTATTCATAATCAAATCATTTATATTATTAGATATGGTTTCATTATGTATTTGTCTATATTCGCAAACAATATTTCTATTAAGACAACCTGTGCAAATAGGTTTGATCTCGTCACATTTCTTTTTTCTCTTTCTGCAGTTAATGCATCCAGATTTAGACCTTTTCGCCTTTTCCTTAGTTACCCTATCTGTTGTGTCAGTCATTCAAGCTGTTAAAAGATATGATATTTTTTGTGTATGTATAGATGATAAATTTTGTTGTCTTATCTATAACATCCGTCTTTCAAGCTCGATTTTCATCAAAATATTAAATGAAAAAAACAAAAATGAATAAATTGTGAATCATAAAAAAATGGAGCAATGCTGAAGAGAAAAACTGCTGACTTGTTTGTGGCGAAGTAAAAGTGTGTCGCACGTGAGTTTTTAAAAAGTCAGCATGCGTGCGCCTCATATATTACATAGGCGTTAATTCTTAATATCAAGTTGGTTGAATTGACTTCTAAATCTTCAATATTGGTAGAAAGGAGAAGTGGAAACTATATTTATTATGTGTTACAGTTTATGGATATGTTTGTATGTTTATTTTACAATCATTTTGCAAACTTGTTAATGTCGATCATTAAAGGAAATTAACAAAAGAACTAGATATGACTTCCAAAGCAAACTCACGTCCTCTCTTCACATGACCAAGGATGGAAGAAACTTCCATGTCTACCGAACCAACATTGTAAATGATTTTCCCTCTGTCACTTACCAGAATAATCCTGTCAATGCAGTTCTCGTCATTGTGGACTTATTTTCATCTCACTGCCATTTTAGTAACATGAGAGGTTTAGAAACGAATGAAAAAAAATTCTTATGAAGAAAAGGTTCGGAAGGTTTCAACTTTTTTGTACACAAAATTTATCAATTGTAAATGTATTGTTAATACCTTTGAAAATTATAAAAAAAATATTTAATTAACTAAATTATTTTATTCTTTAGTGAATATATATATGAAGTATATCGCTGATTTTTATCTAAATTGATATTAATGTATAAGTTGACTTTTAGAAAAGAATTTTGAAAATTTATATGAAACAAATAATACCTTATATGTATGGATGGGTTCAATAGATATGAATGCCTTGTTGTCGGTCTTTAGTTGTTGGTAATGATTAAATTGTAATGCCAAAGTAGATTCGAAATTATTGTCATGTTAAATTTACTAATCCATGGTTAGAACATTAAATCAGCTAATATTTTATTTCCCATGCTTCTATATGTTCTATGCGTAGAGGGAACATGCATGGAAATATACTCCAATGGCTAAGCATCGAGTGCTCGTTGCTCGTGAAATTATAATTAAGAGAACCAAAAGGGAACATCGATATTGGGGGTGGGAAAGAACTTGTCAGAACCAGTGCCACATAGAGGTGCATGCAGGTATATGATTAATAGATCGGTCTCTCGGGAATAGGCTTATTGGTTATATCGTGCTCATCTTGGGTGATACCAGATGAGTCACGTGCTACTGCGCAGTACATGTGGCGTAGTATTCAGAAGTAGCTAGCTGAATCTATGACGAGTGGACGACAGGAGCTGGCCAGTTGCCCTCGAGGGATACTAGGTATATTCGCCACTGAGGAGTAACATAGTACTGGTTATTCCTAAGAGGAGAATACTACTGAAGAAGAACGGCAATATATATAGAGAAATCTTAGATATATAGAACCTTAAATAGATAATCGTCCCAGATCCAGTAACTATATTATTATCTGTACTTGACGTATTAACAGAACTCTATTGGTCCATTTAGAAGGGATGC
>JAJMEW010000027.1:0-12769 GCA_030574395.1 Pichia californica
TCATCAGAGACAAAAGGTAATGCATAATCAACTAATTCTGCTCCTTCTGGTAAATAAATATTAAGAGTAATATCTTGATAAGTTGCATCACGAATACCATCTAAGATATGAGTACTTAAAACGTAAGTGTCTTCATTTTCTCTTTTTAAGAAATCTTTCAAATCAGAATTCCAACCGATAGTAAAATTATAATTCCATCCACCAAAAACAGGGAATCTTGGACGAATAATTAATTCTTTTTCGTAATATTGAGAAGTTGAGACATTACCGACTTTATCAACATAATAAAGAGAATCAGTAAAAATTGTCTTTGATTGATCGAATGGAATTCTTAAAGCTGTAATCGCATGATGTGGTTTCATCATTAACTTTTCATTGAAATAATCAACTCTTGAAAATCCTTTATCTAATTTAGCACCATTGTTTGTAACTTCATAGTATTCTTCTAATTGTAAAGAACTTGACCAGTGAGAAACCCAAAGATCTCTAACTAAAGTATTAACAAAAGTTAATGGAGCAGTTCTTGTATATGTAATTGAAAAATCCAAAATAGAATCACCTGGTATTGGTTCAGTAGCTTTATATAGAACACTGGATGAAAGATCATTTCTTTGTAACGAATATGGTAATTCTGTGTTTATTAACTCATTAAAATCAGCAGCAGATATGAATCCTAAAGTATAAGCTAAAGTATCATATGGAGAAGATGGATATGCATTGGTTGTTAATTTCAAAACTTGATCATCTGCCATTGGGATATGCTCAGGGTATGGAACCATTTGATTTATTAAAATCAAAGAAATAGAAAATTTAAAATATGAACCAGGTGCAATTGGGTATGGAAAGATAATGTTATAGTAAACAAAGTCATCATCGTAAATATCTAGTTTATGTGATTTTAACATGGCAGTTTTACCACTTGTGTCTTTGTATAAACCAAGCAAAAGAGATGTATCAAACTCTAAAGATTTTTCCAAACCAAATACATATTTGGATTGTGGTTTTCCGTGTATGTTTAATGCATTAATATCATGTCTTTCTTTAACGAAAGACTTACTGACATCAACAGATTTTTCATATTCACTATTTTGCCAGTGTTTTTCAAATGGGTGGAAGGCCAAAGTTGCCGTAACCAATGAGAACAAAACGTAAAGTACCTGTGTAATCTTCATAGTTACTAATGGCACCAGTCTTAATTGATGAATGTTGACAACGATGTAGTTAGTATTAACTCGTGTGTATTTCTGTGATAGTTGTGAAAGACCTTCAAATGTCAAATGTGCCACGTTCCACGAATTCACCAAACACCAAATGCGCCTTTTGCTTTTGCTTCAACTTTCTGTTACGAATTACCAGATAGCTATTCTGGTGCACGGATGCATAACCATAAACGGGGCTCAGCTTAAATTTGAATTTGATTTTCACTTTTTTTTATTTTTTTATTTTTTTATTTTCGCATTTTTTTATTTTTTTTAATTTATTTTTTTTTTTCAAAACTCAAGATCGATCATAGATTCAAAACTTTCTGCATTTCCAATTTTATCTACACTTTGATTAATGAAATATATATAAAATAGGGTCATTTAATAACCCATATACACAATTATGGGCAGAAGACAGAAACAGAATAAAAAGATTGTCTTTTCAGACACAGAATTTGAGTGTGCAATCCCAGAAGTTGCACCAGAAAATAATGAAAATCCTTCACAAACACAAAACACGAAAAATCATCATGCATCAAAATCAACAAAAGAAACTAATCGAAATAATTCTTCTTACAAAACAGTTTATTTTGAAGATAAATCTACAGAAGATAATGATGAAGAATACCTGAGAGAAAATGCAGAAAGTGATGATGAAGAAATTTACCAATTAGATGAAAGAAAAACTAGAAATCAGCTTAAAGAACACGCTGAAAAGCTTTATCAAATAAGGAAAACTTTACCTGTTTACAAAGTTAAAGATGAAATAATACCTCAACTTTTAGAAAGTCCAGTTACAATATTAATTGGTGAAACTGGTTCAGGTAAGTCTACACAAATACCTCAATTTTTAATGGATATTTCCAAAAAAAATATTGCCGTTACTCAACCACGTAGAGTGGCTGCAATGAATTTAGCAATAAGAGTTGCAGAAGAGTATGGATGTCATATTGGTGAAGAAGTTGGTTACTCTGTTAGATTTAACAATGTTACAACTAATAAAACAAAATTAAAATATATTACCGATGGTATGTTATTAAGAGAAATGATGATTGATCCAAAACTTTCTAAATATTCTACAATCATTGTTGATGAAGCTCATGAAAGAACAATTTTAACAGATTTATTAATCGGATTTTTGAAAGGTCTTTTAATTGAAAGAAATGCAAATGCAGATAAACCAACCTTTAAGGTAATTATTATGTCTGCTACCTTAGATGCAGAAAAATTTTCAAAATTTTTTGATAATGCACCAATATTGTTTGTAGAAGGTAAAATGTTCCCTGTTGAAAGATATTATATTGATAAGCCAGCAGATGATATAATAGATGCAATGGTTAAATCAGTTGTTCAGCTAAATCAAGGTGAGCAATCTGGTGATATTTTATGTTTTTTACCCGGTCAAGAAGATATTGATAAAGCAGTTAATATTTTAACGGATATTGCACCAGAATTACCAAAAGAAGCACCAATGATTGTTCCTATGCCATTATATGCAGCATTACCACCTCAACAACAAATGAGAATTTTTGCAAAACTAAAACCAAGACAACGTAAGATTATTATTTCAACCAATATCGCTGAAACTTCTGTTACAGTTCCTGGAATTAAATATGTTATCGATAGTGGGTTAAGAAAAGTAAAAGTTTGGAGGCATCAATTGGGTTTATCTACCTTATTAACAGTTCCAATTTCAAAAGCATCGGCAACTCAAAGAGCTGGTAGAGCTGGTAGAGAATCTGCTGGTAAGTGTTTCAGATTATATAAAGAATCTGATTATTTTAAATTAACTGATACAACTGAACCTGAAATTTTAAGATCTGAAATTATATCACCTGTACTAATGTTAAAGAAATTAGGAGTAAATGACATATTAGGGTGGCATTGGTTAGAAAATCCAGGACATGATTCTTTAATCGCATCATTGCAACAATTATATTCATTAGGTGCACTTGATAATTCTGGTAATATTACAGATTTGGGTGAAAAGATGGTTATTTTACCTGTTGCCCCACATTTAGCCGCAGTTTTAATACAAGCACAAGAACTTAATACATTGAATGAAGTTATTGATATCGTCTCTTGTTTATCTGTTGATAATTTATTAATAACGCCCTCAAGTGAAAAAAGAGATGATATAAATGCATTACGTTTAGAAACGTGTTCATTGGGCTCACAATTTGGTGATTTAATAATGTTAAAAGAATTATTTGACATTTTCAATACAATTAAAGAAGCTAATGAAAAGAAGAAATGGTGTAAAGAAATTGCAGTTTCATATAAAGGTTTTAAAAATGTTAACAGAATTCGTAAACAAATCAAAGATTACATGAGTTTATTAGAAAATGGTGATGATCATGTAATGTATGAAGACGATGAAAATGATCATATTAATTCACCATTGAATGTAGAACTCATTTTGAAATCATTTTTAAAAGGTTTTATTACTAATACAGCTATTGGAATGCCAGACAGAAGTTATAGAACAGTAACAAATGGTAACTTAATTTCAATTCATCCATCATCACTCTTGTTTGGATCCAAAAAGGATGCTATGATGTATATCGAATTTGTCTACACAGTGAAAGGTTACGCAAGAAATGTATCAGCGATAAAACTCGAATGGTTACAGGAGGTTGCACCACAACTTCAAGGAGCCAAGGTTAGTGTCTCTAAATCATGATTCAACACATATTTCGATGTATATATACATTTTTTAAAATTATAAATAGAACTGTTAAACAGTAATTTAAACTTATTCTAGTGAGATTAAAAAATTTTAAATCCTTTTAAGCAAAATTTTATAAAATATATAGAATTTGAATAATATATGGCGTAATTTATTAAGTAGTTTTTCTTCTACTTTTTTTATTCAATATTCAGTTAACGAGTTCTTCACGTAACCTTTATCATTTAATCCTTCAATGTAGTCCTTCCATAATGGGCTTGAAGCCATACAACTAGCATCTCCACACATAATAAAACTATATTTAGCTCTGGTAAGTGCAACATTCATTCTTCTTTTATCAGACATAAAACCAATGTTACCATTACTATTGGATCTAACACATGACATTAAGACAAAATTCATTTCACGACCTTGGAAAGCATCAATTGTGGCAATAATAATACCATTAACATTACAAACAGTAACATTTTTCTTAGCACTTATATCTTCTTTATCGACATAGTTTCTGGTGTTAACACCATTCGGATTAATTACTTTATTATGTTCTAAAGCTTTAACAATCAAATCTCTTTGAGCAGCATAACCAGTCATAACACCAATATCTTTTGGTAAAACTTTGTAATCAACAATAAGTTTTTCAATAAATCTTTCAATATAACTAACTTCCTTTTGATTAACCCAAGAAAAACCAAATTCTTCACCAGAAACAGAAAATAATTTACTTTCAGAAGCACCAATACCTTGATGATCAAAGAAAAATACAGGATATTTGATATTCTTCATCTTTCTATCATCTGCAGTAATACCATCCTTTAATTTACCACCATAAAACTTTTCTCTTGGGAAATGTGAAATATCAGGATGCATTCTATATTGTGTATCAAGCATTAATGTATTATTGTAGCTACCATTTTCTAAAACTCTTTGGAACAATGACATTTCTAAACTCTTGACTCTAGCGAAAACACTTAATTGAGCAGTGTCACCAACAAGAATAACTTTATTGCAACCTTGAGCACCAAGTGAGATCAGTGTTGATGGTTCTGATGATTGAGTTGCTTCATCCATAATAATAACTGGCATCTTTTTAATCTTCTTGAGCAGAGGGCCAGCAATACCAGCAGTTGTTGCAAAGATAATATTAGCTTGATTAATCAGTTGAACACCATATTTTGAACAAGCATCCAAATATTTATTAAACTCAGATGATGAAACACTAGATGCGTTTCTTTTTAATCTCTTTTCAATGTCTCTCAAATTAGGTGGTAATACTTTGGATATTTTATTATGCAAACAAATAGAACCTAATGGGTGATCTTCACCATATTCTTTCTCTTTTGAAATAGATGTTATACGTAAAATAATATCTTTATGTTCACCAATCAATTTTTCAGCAATGTTATCAACAGCCAAATTAGAAGATGCAACAACTAAAATTGGATAATAATGAAGTTGGTTCAATAATTGAAGAATAATTTCATAAATAGTAGATGTTTTACCAGACCCTGGGGGACCTTGTAAAATAGTTATGGTATTATTCAATGCAGATTGTAATGCTTCTTTTTGAGAGTCATTCAATACATTAAAATATTTACCAATTTTATTATCAAAATTTATTATTTTAATTGGATCTTTACCTAAAATCAAATTAATAAATGCTTTATTTTCAATATTATTCATAGAATTTAAAATTCTACCAACAACAACACTACCTGGTAAAAATGCAAAATTATCACCCCTTTCTGATACTGGAAAACTAGCATTATTCCATGGATATAAAGTCAAATCGAAGGATGAAACTTGATTATTTTTCTTTAAAACGGCATTCTTAGCTGCTCTTCTTTGTCTACCTCTATGATCAACTCTAGCTAATGTACTTGAAGAAACATGTGCAAGCCAGAATTCAGGTTGCACATTCCAATTTAAATCAGCATCTGATTTTCTAATAATAAAAATAGGTTGATCTCTAACAAACGGATGTTTTTTCAAATGATATAAATCTTCATTAACGTACATATCAAACCAAGTCTTTGTATTACCAGTCATAGTACATTTAGTTGGTGAATTCCATTCAAATGTGACATCCGTACATATATCTTGAGTGTATAATTCTTCTAAAAACAAACTGTAAGATAAGTAATTATTGTGTTCCTTAAGACTTTCAAATTTAAGTTTTACCTTTTCAGGTAATGTAGTCTTAACTATTGCTTTCAATTTCTCAAACTTTGTTTCAATATTTCTATCCTCAAGACTCAAAGAATTAGATGTAGAAAATAAATAATTCATTACTGGTGTTGATTCCCTGATTTTTTGTTGCTCTTTTTTAGAATCTTTTTTAGAATCTTTTTTAGAATCTTTCTTTTCTTCTTTTTTAGAATCTTTCTGTGTATTATTTTTTTTAGATTCATTAACATCTTTATTAATATTTTTTGGGGTGTCTTTTTTTACTTCTTTGTCCTTGGCTTCTTTGGCTTCCTTGGCTTCCTTAGCTTCTCTCCTCTTTTGTGATCTACTCTTTTTCAAAACTTCCGGCTCGGTAGGAATATTTTTTTTATCAACAACTTTGTTGCTTTTCTTACCCTTGTTACCATTTTCTTGTTTAGATTGAAATTCAGCAGCCTTTCTATCTTTTTTCTTTCCTTCAGACTTTGAATTTGATTCCACTGTAGGAGTTACAGTTTCACTCTTAGATTCTACTGATGATTTTTCAGGTAATTTTTCAGAAGAAATTGATTCCAATTTAGATTTAGAATTAGAATTTAAATATATTCTATTTTTGAATTCATTATAATGAAGATTTTCAAAAAATTTAGCTAAAAATTGAACATCTGATCTTTTTACAAATTTAGTTTTTTGTAAATCTGAATCTTTAGATATACATTTTGAACAATAACAAGTTAAATCATCATCAACAGCTAAATCATCATGAGAATCACATGAAAAACATTTTAAACTTGTTAAATGATACATATTATCAATATAATTCAGCAATGTATCTTTAGTATTCAATGCATGAATTAAATTATCATATCCATTTGATGCTAAACATTGATTACATAATGAAGTTAAGTCTGATGGATCAACAAGTACAACATTAAGAATTGAAAGATCAGGATTACCACAACATTGACATTTAATTGAATCACTTAAAGAATTATAAACAATAGACATTTGATAATGTTCAAATTCTTGTACATGATGAGTTGCTGCTTCATATCCTGTCAGTTCAACTGGGCAACGATTACAATAATAATCAAACTCATCATACAGTGATGCAGTAAATTTCATTGGTGTACTTAATTGTAGTGATGATGATGAATTTTCACTGTTAGACTCCTTATTTGGAACAGATTCATTAGATAATTTAGATGATTTAGATGATTTAGATGATTTAGATTCACTAGATGGTTTAGTTTCATTAGATGATTTAGATTCATTAGAGGATTCAGAAATATCTATAGTTTTTGATGATGCTTCTAATTGTTTTTTTGCTTTCTTTGCTTCTCTTAATCTCTTTCTTTTTTCTGATTTACGTTGTTTTTTTGATTCTTCAGAGTCAGTTACAGAAGATAGTGAAGTAGATTGAGAAGTAGGGGATGGTGCAATAGATTCAGTATTTGTAATTGATTCTAAATTTTCAGTTGATTTAGATGATTCTTCTTCCTCTTCTTGCTTTCTCAACCTTTTGGATTCTTTATTTCTTCTTCTTTTCTCAGCTTTACGTTGTTTCTTTGTATCATCATTATCATTTGTTACTGGTACAAGAGTTGATTCGGTAGATTCATTAGATTCATTTGATAAAACTGAGCTTTTAGCAAGTAATTTACGATCTTTTTGTCTTCTTCTCTTTTCCTTTTTTCTTTCCTTCTTCAATAATTCATCTTTTGAAAGAGTAGTGCTTGATTCAATTATTGTTTCATTTGTGATTTCCATTGTTTTTTCATCAATTGATGAAATTTCATTTGTAGTTGTTGAATCGTATAGCATTATAGTGATACTTCAATTGATTTTTTACTTTTTCTTGAATGAAAAACTATATTTAAAAGTATAATTGTAGTAACCAGATAAGACTATGATACAGATATATGAAAAAAAACAATCAAAACTCTAACCAGCAGTAAAAATGGAAGAGAAAGAAAGTTAGAAGAGAAAAGAACAAGGAATATAAAGCTGAATCTGAATCTGAATGAATGCTGGATTCGAATGCGCCACCAGCCACCAGCGAGATTTTTTTTTCGTCTGTTGGAAGATTGAAAAATTGAAAAATTGAAAATTGAAAATTGAAAAGTTGAAAATTTAAATCAATCAATCAATCAATCAATCAATCAATCAATCAATCAATCAATCAATCAATCAATCAATCAATCAATAAGTTTACACTATGAAAAAATTATGGAGGATTAATTATCTGTAAATGTAAATATATATTTTTTAAAAAAAGGGTTTATAAGTAACGTATATATGATTACAAATCTGTTCTAATTGGGATATCCCAGCCATTATCATCGATATCATGAGGAGTTTGAACATCAAGTTCTTTCCAAGAATCAATCCAATTTTCAACAACATCAGGGAACCAAAAATCACCATTATTTTTAATAAAGGAATAATGGCCACCTAAATCTGAAGTTGCCATATAAATCCAAGGATGTTTTTTAACTTCTAAATATGGATAATCTGTTGAAATCATTGGATCATCTTTTGAATTAATTATTAATAAAGGAGTTTTAATTTGAAATATTTTACATAAAGGAGATGCAGCATAATAATAAATTTTACCACTTGGTAAACCAACTAATTTACAAGTGTATTCATCATCAAATTCAACAGATGTTTTAATCTTCTTTTTTAATTTATTATATTTTTCTTCGGAAAAGATTTCTGAATTTTGATTTAAAATTTCCATATTTGATTTAACCATTTTTAATAAGAAATATACAACTGCAGGTTGGAATAAATAAACACCACTTAAAGAATTATTAATATGAGACATTGACTCATTCAAATCCCAAGGAGATGAAATAGTAACTGCACTTGTTAATTTTGAATCTTTACCTTCTTTAATTAAATAATTTGCAATTTGTAAACCACCAAAAGAATAACCAATTGCATGAAATTGTCTTTTATTATTATTATTACCAAAATAATTATAAAATTTATGAATAATAAATTTAATATCATCAGTTGATAAACCAGTATATAAATAAGGAGTTGTAATTTTGGATCTACTACAACCTCTTTGATTTAAAACTAAAACATGATGACCTTGTTTATGTAATTTATAACATGTTGCTCTAACAGGTGCTTCTTGAATACCACCTGCTAAACCTGGGACAATTATACTAATTGGTTGATTATCTTTTAACCAAGAATTTTTTAATGAATTCATTTCATTAATTGTATAATAACGGCAACGTGGATGTAAATTTGGATAACCTTTTGGTAATGTTTCAAAATATTTTTCTTTAAATATTTTTGAATCTAATTCATCATTTGGTGGATCAACAACATAATCTAAAGTAAATTCACCTGGGTTTAAATGATTAAAAATATTTTTTAAATTAATTGATTCATCTTCAGTAATTGTAATAATTTCTCTTGCAAAATAAACAGGATATTTTAAATGAAAATCTGCTTTAAATGTATAAAGTGTTTGAAGTGTACCTGTGAATAAATAAGGTTTCAGATTATATGATGCACCATCAATAATTTCGGGAATTCTTGTACTTACAAATTTATCAAGTGAAATTTTACCTTGTTGTTGAGAATCTTCAGTAATTGATTTTAATGGCAGTTTAACACTATCTTCTGAATGATAAGCGTGAACTGTATTTCTAAACCCCCAGTTTGGTAATAAAGACATTTTAATGATTTGGATATGAGTTACTCGATTGTTTAATTGTAGTTTTCCAATCTTTTGGTAGAAGATGACAAGGGTGCAAGATGGAAGAATGCAAATTGTTAAGCATTAATTACTAATTAGTAAATGTTGAACTTGCAACAGTGCAAACCCAAACCCAAAACCCAAAACCCAAAACGCATTAATGTGTGGGTATGAAGTGTGAATTTGAATTGTCCCGAGAGGAAAAAGATGCGCCGAAGACCCAAGGCCGAAGACCGAAAACGGAGCTGCTATTTCGATAGTTGACTACATGGTTATAGATTAGGTTATAGATTTTAAGAGGGCATTAGACATTAGACATGATTAAAAATGATTTCTTGTAGTAAAATAGCAGATAAAAATAATAGTAAATAGCACATAATTAATTAATGTTCAACTGCTAAATCTTCTGGTTTTGGTTGATTTGGTAACAGGATTGGTTTAATAATGAAATAAGTATTTGATTTATCAGCTAAACCAGCAAGCATATTATAAAATCCTAAGCAACCAGCAAAAATTGCGAAAAAACCACCAGCTTTATAAAGATTAATTGATGAAATAAATTGAGCAATTGTAAATAATAAAACAAAAAACCAAATTGAAAACATTAATAATGATAATGCGACAGTTGATTTCCAAGTACAAATCCACAAAAAGAATGAAAACATTGCCCAAGGTAAAAAGAATAAAGAAATTGATTGAGCATATTCATCAGTTGATGAATAACTTTCAGCGATACCACCAACATCCATAAGTACAAAAGCATAAGATGACCAAAATCCACCAAACATTAAAAAGGTACATGAAGCCCAAGTATTACCAATAATAAAGCAAAGTACACCAACAATTATTTCAACTAAACCTGAAGTTGTAAGAAATGCACCAAGTAATGTATTTGCATGAGTAACACTTTTAGCATGCATTTGGACTAAACCTAAAGATATTGCAGAAGCACTAAAAGCAGCTAAACCTGCAGGTACAGGATTTGCATAATCTTTTAATTCTTGAGTTTTCTCTCTAGCTGAAACTTCAAAAGTACCACCAAATGCAGCAGTAAATTCACGTTTATTTATTGGCACATTATTAATATAAATATGATCATCATCATGGTGAAATGATTTATTTGTAAGTTGATGATTAACCTTTGGAAATCCATCATTTGAATTTGAATCTGTTCGTTGTTTTTCTAAATCTTCATTAAAAGAACTCATTATATATTATATTATTATTGTTATTAGTGTTAGTCTGACGATGAGAGAGAAAAAATTAATTTAAGTTAATTGAAATAAACATAAAACAGATAGAAAAGAATAAGGCATATTATACAAATATAAAAATGTTATACATTCCATGAATAAGGAAAAACAGTAGGATAATGTGTTCCTTTTAAAAGAAAATAGGACAACCACTAAGTAGCAGAAGGAAGTTCAATCATATCATATCATATCATATCATTTCATTGAATTTCATTTCATTCCTTTAATTGATTGTACTAGCTGCTAGTTCCCCGCATTAGAGTGTATGTAACATATAACAGCAACGAAACTAGCAACGCAATAATAGCATGTAACTAATAACTAGCACTGATATTTTCTATTTTTTCAATTTTCTATTTTCAATTTTCTATTTTCATACCCCCACCCCGCACCCCCAGCAAAGCATGGAAAATGACAGAAAAACCCCCTAAAATCTCGGACTCCCCAGAGCGCGGGGTTGCGCTGTGGGCCGTGGGCCGTGGTCCGTGGTCCGTGGTCCGGGGGTGGTGGGTTGTGGGTTGGGAGTTGGGAGTTGGGAGTTTCCCGTGTTGGCGGTTTCGGGTTGCGCTGGGGGGAGAAAAGAGGGGGCACTCTGTTTATTGTGTATTGTTTATTCGATCAGTTGACTGCTGCTTATTATTCATTATTCATTATGTATTGTGCCTTGTGCCTTGTGCCCACTGCTTACTCCGCTTTTGACGTGCTTGTTTAAATAAAATGAAAGAAATGAGAAAATAAAATAAAATAAAATAAAATAAAATAAAATAAAATAAAATAAAATAAAATAAAATAAAATAAAATAAAATAAAATAAAATAAAATAAAATAAAATAAAATAAAATAAAATAAAATAAAATAAAATAAAATAAAATAAAATAAAATAAAATAAAATAAAATAGAATAGAATAGAATAAAATAAAATAAAATAGAATAAAATAAAATAAAATAAAAATCATTTTTTGCAGCTTATGTCAGCAGCATGTGATACGGGTCGATCGACGCAATTTTGGGAAAAAAAAATTAAAATAAATTAAATTAAATTAAATTAAATTAAATTTTAACATCCACGAAAACGAGTAACGAGTTTTGCTAACAAAACAAAACAAAACACAAAACACAAAACGAATCACTGACATGCATCTATTTTTACAACTTGTGACATCGATCTGTATCACTGATTCTATTCATTTATCAGACATACACTATATAAACACACACATAGCCAACCATCACCACCCATCATCCATCCCATCCCTCTACTCCTAGCAATATGTCTCTCGCACAAACTAAAAGATTCCTTCAAAGGTTTCTGCTTAGGTCTAACCCATTTAAACTTTTCATAACTTTTATATTGATTTTATTCCTTTATTATTTGATTTCAGGCTCAAATTCAAGTGAAAATAATTCAATTATTATTCAAAATAGAAAAAAATCTTCTTATAATTATAAACCTTCACTTAATCTTGATTCAAATGATAATAGTAATAATTGGAAACCAAAAAATTTACCAGCAGATCATATATCACATTATAATTTAAATAAATTAAAATCAACTCCAAATGCTTTACTTAATAATGAAAAAGTTTTAATTTTATCTCCAATGGCTAATTTTCATCAACAATATTGGGATAATTTACTTAAATTATCTTATCCAAGAGAATTAATTGAATTAGGTTTTATATTACCAAGGACAAATGATGGTGATATTGCATTAAAATTATTAGAAATTGAAATTAAAAAAA
>JAJMEW010000028.1:0-10444 GCA_030574395.1 Pichia californica
ATTTGATTCTACCAACAATCCACCACTCTTCCATCTGCAAGCTTGATGAAGCACTACAATTTTTAATATATTGTAGTCACAGGTACCATATCATACCACCAGATTATAGCTGGTCTTTTGAAGAACTTCAGATGAATTTAGGCGACGATAAAAACAAACTATCAATTGACTCACGATTTTCTCCAATATATATTATAGCTGTATAATATAATGAAGCTTTTGCCATTTGATTCATATTAGGAATATTAAACTGTTCAGATCTATATAAAATTATTTTGTGTATAATTTCCTCTTTAATAAATCTTAATAGCGAAAAAAAAATGCATCAGCACGCTAAAGGGTGGTGCTTTGACATTGAATTAAATAATGTTGATATCAATCAGGGTTTAGATATTGAACCCCTCTTCTTTGATGTCGAAAAGAGTCATAAATAAATTATAAGGATGAAAGGATACTAAAATCTACAATGTATATATATTAAACAGCATTGACATTAATAATGACTTTTTTTTATAACATAAAATAAAATAAAGTAAAATAAAACAAAAAAAAGAACAATCAGAAAGAGCTTTTGGTAATTATTTGTTATCTTCATGAAATTTTGGTTCAGAAGCAGAACTGAAATATGTGTATCATCATTGTAATTTTTTTTATTTTAAATTTTATTTTATTTTATTTTATTTTGAAAAAAATAGTTTATTTATTGCTAACATTAATAATATTCATTCGCCTGAATGAATTAAATATGAAATTTTAATGAAGAAAAGAATGGAATAGTAACAAAAATCAAAAGAAAAGAGTAAAGTATTCTTTAAAAGCAATAACTTCAATCAGATGGTGATGCATGTTTATTCTAAGGCACACAAAAATTCACCGAATATTTAACGTGAAACGGTTCACAGTCATCATATGAAGCAAAGGGAAAGAATCCAAAGAAAATAAAAGTAAATATAATGTAAAAGAAAGACTTGTGAAATGTATCCCTACACTTGTCACAACTCTTTACCTTTGTATTTTGAATACACAAAAGTAAGTATCTATTTCATTCTCTCTTTTAATAAACTGAAATAGCAGCAGACATGTCTCCTTTTATACTTGGCTTGTCTCGCGCTCAACTCAACGCTGAAAAGTTTTCTATTTCAATTTTCATAGTGGGTTTCTCTATTTTGAGGGTTTGTTACACGTTATTATAGGATTTACAATTTACAATTTAAATGAATGATTCTGAATTAACAAATTGTTTTATTACTAGTAATATATAGGAAGTAGTAAAAACTATACATCATCTACCTTTATACTTAATTGGTAGCTCTGGTGTAGATTTGTTGCTTTGAGTGGGTAGAAACAGCCTTAATAACACCATCTTCTTCTAATTGTTTAAGAGCAACTCTAGCAATAGAACCTCCAATCTTTAATCTATCAACTAAGACAGAAACAGAAACAAATCTGTAAGTTGGAACTTCCTTTAAGATTCTGTCATATTTTTCTTGATCAAGGATGACTAAATGTTGAGCCTTATCCTTAACCTTACCCTTAGACCACTTCTTCTTGGATTTCTTACCACCAGCCATAGCTGCAGCAGCTTTTGCTGCCTTGGATTGTTGAATCTTTGGAGGCATTTCTGTAATTAAATAATAAAAAGGAAAAAGAATGTTTAGTTAGTATTGATTCAAAATTATAAGATTATTTCATCATTAAAAAAAATAAAGCAAGCACCAGTAGTTCTGATGTGTAATTTGTTGTATCTCTTTTTATTATATTAAATCAATTGTAAATCTAATTATTATAGCAATTTGTATTTATGAAAGATATTATATTATTTCTATGATGATTGTTATTTATTGGAATTGTCATATTTCTGCTTTTATGAAAACAATAAATTTCTAATTTTCCTGTCTCTAGTTTGCGATATAACAATGGATGTGGTATGAAATTAGATGATAATAATTAACTTATAATATGCTTTTATATAGGTGTTCAGTATTCAATAATATATATGGGTATAAGTAATTTTTTTAGTTTTAGTGACTATTCCAATACTCTGCTATTGCTGTTGCTGCTGTTATCGTTGTGATCCTAATGATGATGATATTTGGTAATGATGTATTCAAGCAAGTACATACTGTTTTGCTTCTAAGTTTTCTGTTGCAGAAAGATTCAAAAAGTAAAAGATATATTGTATTCAACCATTAACAGAAACGTTATATTCAAAAGAAAAGCTTTCACTTCACTAACATCACTCCTCTCCACACAGTAGAGAGTCCAACACAGTAAGTGCCATACTGCACCACACAGTGAGACAGAGTGAGAGGGCACAGCCCGAATGGAACACTGAGAGAGCAAGAGGGCGAGAGAGGGAGACACAGAGAGAGAGAGAAGAGGGAGAAGGAGCGACGCGGTGCTGCTGTGACTGCTTTTGGGCACAGACACACCCTCGCACCGGGTCACGTGCTGCAGCAGGGCTTGCACGTGACAAGCCCTTTTTCATTCTTTTATTTTTTCATTTTTTTTTTATTTTATAATCCTCGACATGAAACCTTACATACATACACAACATTACAGTTTACATGTTTCAAGTTTCTAATAACAATAAAAATAACTATAACTATATATATGTACAGCTAATATTTCATATATTCTAACAGCTAAACAACAATGTCAAAAAGAGTGAAGTCCCAGTTAACAAAGGATGATTTTGTCCTTCAAAGAGATGAGTTAGATGATAGAGATTCAGAAATGGATACTCCACAAAAAGCATCTGTTGAAGTTATGGCAAATAGGAAAATTGCAGGTATGGGTAGAAAATTTGGTAAGAAACCTATTTCATCAGTCAATAATATTAATAATAATAACAATAATTTTTCTAATTCAATACAAGTTTCAAATATTGATTCAAATTTAACAAATGATCAAATTTTACAATTAAAATCTTTAAATGCAAATTTTTTAAAATCTATTAATGATGGTATAAATAAAAATCCAGTTGCAAATTTAAAAGATTTATGTAATAAATATTTAGATTATATTAATAAAGTTTTAAATAAAAAGATTGAAGTTAAAACTTTAGATATACCAAAAGTTGAAATTAATAAATCAGTTATTGAAAATGTTGAAACTAAACCAAATCCATTTGCAATGTTTGCTAGGCCAATCGTACCACCAGCTAAAACTTCAATTACTTCAATTATGCCAACTTTTAACAATTCATCCGTTCCTGTAAATTCAGTTACAAAACCTATAACTAAACCTGAACCAATCAAAGTTGATAAATCTAAATCTGATTCCGATTCCGATAATGATGATGATGATGATGATGAAAAAATTGAAATCAAAGGTCCATCATTTACATCTAATGCAGTTATAAAAGATAGTGTATTTAAATTTGGAAAAGTTCCTGCTAAGAATGATGATGATTCTGATTCTGATGATGAAATTGAAATTAAAGGTCCTTCTTTTACATTATCTGGTACTACTGTTAATGATAGTGTATTTAAATTGCCAAAGAAAGAAGAAAACAAACAAAATGATTCACAAGCTGATGAACCAGTTGACACTAAACCAGCATTTAGCTTTGGTTCCAAACCAACTGAAACCCAAACTGATACAAAACCAGCATTTAGCTTTGGTTCCAAACCAACTGAAACCACAACTGACACTAAACCAGCTTTCAGCTTTGGTTCCAAACCAACTGAAACCACAACTGACACTAAACCAGCTTTCAGCTTTGGTTCCAAACCAACTGAAACACCAACTGATACAAAACCAGCATTTAGCTTTGGTTCCAAACCAACTGAAACACCAACTGACACTAAACCAGCTTTCAGCTTTGGTTCCAAACCAACTGAAACACCAACTGATACCAAACCAGCTTTTAATTTTAGTAATAAACCAGCTGATAAACCAACTGACACTAAATCAGCATTTAGCTTTGGTTCCAAACCAACTGAAACCACAAATGACACTAAACCAGCTTTCAGCTTTGGTTCCAAACCAACTGAAACACCAACTGATACCAAACCAGCTTTTAATTTTAGTAATAAACCAGCTGATAAACCAACTGACACTAAATCAGCATTTAGCTTTGGTTCCAAATCAACTGAAACACCAATAGATTCAAAGCCAGCATTTAGCTTTGGTTCTAAATCAACTGAAAACACAACTGACACTAAACCAGCTTTTAATTTTGGTTCAAAACCAGTTGATTCTAAATCAACATTCAATTTTAATGAAAATTCATCATTAAATGGATTTACATTTGGTAAATCATCAACATCTGAATCTGTATCAGCAACAAAAACAACAGCAAACCCATTTAGTATAGGAGGTACAACATTTAATGCACCATCAACATCAGTTTTCAATTTTCAAGTATCAGCGCCAAAAACATCAATAAATGAAAATAAAGATGATGATCAAGAAGAAGAAGAAGAATCAAAAGATTTAGAAAAGGATGATGTTAAAGGTAATTTTCAAGTAATTTCATTAACGGAGAAAATTGATGTTAAAACAGGTGAAGAAGATGAAGAAATAATTTTTACTAAACGTTCAAAAATTTCTAGATTTAATAATGAAAATAATAATTATGATTTAATTGGATTAGGTGATTTAAAAATTTTAAAGAATAAAATTAATGGTAAATCAAGAATTTTAGTTAGATCAGATGGTTCATCAAATGTAATTTTAAATATTTTAATTTTAAAAGATATGAAATATAATTTAATTGGTGAAAAAAAGAATATTTTATATATTCCATCACCTAATATTTCAGGTAATTTAGATAAATATATTGCTAGAGTTAAAACTCAAAGTGATGGTGAAAATCTTTTAAAAGCGGTTGAAAGTTGTCAATAGATAAATAAATATATGTAAATTTTTACGTATATATTGTTAATTAATTTTAGATAGATGAATTAAGTGTACAAAAAGATGATTAAATAAATATGCCAAAGATATATAATGTAGATATATAATATACGGAAAAAAAAGAAGCCCAAATGCAAATGCAATAATAATAATATTGAAGAATTTTATTTAATTTATTTTTTCTTCAAAACATTTCTAATATCATGTATAAAATCATCAATTTCACCAAGTTCTAAATAATTTGAATTATCTAAACCATCAATTTTTAATAATTTATAAACTTCATTAATATTACCAAAAAATTTATAATTAATTTTTTTTAATAAAGCTAATGAAGTTCTTAATAAAAATATATCACCTTCAAAAAGGTAAATATCCATAATTCTTAAAACAAAATCAAATGGTAATTGATTTGAAAAAATACAACATGATAAAATTTGAATTATTTTTAAACTATTAATATCATTTTGTAAAAATTGATTATATAAATTTGGAATTAATTGTAATAAATATTTATCAAATTGATTTTTAATATCAATTAAATAATTTGATTGATAACCTAATTTTTCAAATTTTAAATTTTCTGATAATAATAAAGGAATTTGAGAATTATTTGAATTTAACATAATATTTGGTAATTTTTTTGAAATTAATGATATAATACAATTTAATGTTAAAAAATTATCATTAAAAACATAATTAAATAAACATGATAAATTAATTAATTTAAAAATATCAATTGAATTTAATTTTTCAAAATTTTTTTTTGATTTTAATTCATTTAATGATATTAAAATTGTTAAAATTGAATCAAAATTTTCACCAAATTGAAAATATTTAATTTCAGTAAATGAAAATTGAATTTGTTCTGAACATTTTTCAATAAATTTAATATTTTCTAATAATTTTAAATCATTTTTAATAATTTTTTTCTTTTTTAATTCATCTTTAATTAATTTAAAATTACATGCATTATCTAAAATTGCAATTGAATCATTTAAAACTTGATTTAAAATTTTTGGATCAATTTGAATTTTATTTTTACTTAATAATTGCCTTTTCCAAATTTTATTTCTAAATTTATCAGGTAAATCTCTCCAATATAATTCTCTTGTATTTGGTAATTTAATTAAAATATCATAATTATTAATAACTTTTTCCCAAAGTTTAAAATCTTTTTCATTTTGAATTTTAGAATTTTTCTTTTTAATTTGATAATTTTTTAATTTTTCCTTTTCATTAAAAATTTCTAATTCTAAAATATTTTGATAATCTCTTTCATGTTTTAAAATTTCATATTTACTTTTTGGTGGTAAATTTGATTGTCTAGTTGATGATAAATATTGAATATTTAAATTTGATTTATTTAAATTTGCTGTTAAATTATTAATTGTTGATAAATGAGACATATTTTTTAACATTGACATTCTTTGTAAAGTTTCTTCTAATTTGAAATCTTTATTTTCATTTAATAATTTTAATTCACAAGATAAAGGATTTAAATAATCATCATAATCAATAATAATATCATGATTTGAAGATAAATCAGAAATATCAGAAGTTCTTGAAAAAATTGATGAAGCTCTAGTTGCAGGAGATGAAATTGATGAATTTGTTGAATTATTATGATTGTTGCTATTATTATATGATGTAAAAAATGAAGGTGATTGTGGTTTTTTAGTTGAATTTTCAATTTGTTGATTAATGTTATTAGTATTCGTAATATGTGGATCGTTAGAAGATTTAGAAGATGCAGATTTGTTATTATTTATGGTATTGTTATTGGTATTTTCATTATTATTATTGTTGTTGTTTTTGTTGTTATTGTTACTATTTTGTCTAATTGAAGGTTTTCTCCTAATACTTTTTGAATGAGATAAAGTTTGTAATGAATATAATGAAGGTACATCATAAACAATTAAATTATCAGGTAATTCATCATCAGATAAAAAATCTATTGAATTTAAATTTTCGGGAGAATTATTTGATAATTTATCTTGAGATTTTTCACATCTTTGCTTTTTAATTATTTTTAATTTTTGTGATGGTGTTAATAATAATTCCCTTGAATTATTAATTAAAGAAGTATTTGAATAATTTTGTTTAACTATATGATTTGTATTATGAGATTGAAGAAGACTAATTGTTGAATTTGAAGTGATGTTATTAGTATTATTAGTTATATTGGCATTAGCATTTCGATGTCTATTTAAACCATAAAAATTATTTGAAGTATTTGGATTATATTCAATGGGTACATCTTCAAAAGATTCCTGTATTACATCCAAAGTTGAAATCATGTTTTGATTAGTGAATGTGATTATATATTATTATATATATATAAGAATAAGTTTTTGTATAAATAGTCTAAATTGATTTGTTTACCAGTAGAAAAGAGAGTAAAAAAAGAAAACAAAACAAAACAAATCAAAACAAACTAAGATCAAAAGTGAAAAGGTCAAAAGATGGAAGCAAAAGAGAGAAGGAAGGAAGTAAACAAGCCAGCAGCAAGCAGCAAGCCGATAGGGGAAACAAAAACAAAGGTGATCAACAATGAAAATGTTTAATCAAATAATGAGATCAAGCCAAACCAAACCAAACCAAACCAAGTCAACAACATCAGGAACGTGTATTATCATCATGTTGAATGTTATGTTGTATGTTTTGCTGTGCTGGTTTCCAGTTTCCACTCCCAGCGAGTGGCTGGCCCTCGCTCGTTCCTCGTTCCCGTCGTTCCGTGGCTTCTGCTTTGTTTTCTTTTTGTTTTTTCGTGCGACCGCGTTTGTCGTTTGTTGCTGACGTCAGCAGCACGGGCACGTGACTTGCTGCAGAGTCTCTCTCTCCGATGTTGATTATGATTTGATTCTATTAATCTATCTACAGGACTAAAGGCTTATATAAGAACTAATGGATTATATAATAACAACAGTGATAACAACATGTTTGGACTACTCACTTCTTCTCTCCATCACCTTCCTTATCACCCTTTTCACCAATAATCTTCTTGAAAGCATTATTCAAAAATGAATTGATTCTTTTCAAATTATTTGGATGTTCACATACATTATCATTATCTTCAACTTTATTATTTGAACTATTGGTATTACTATTATTATTATTAGAATCTTTTGTAACACCTTCTAATGGTTTCCAATTTGGATCTAAACGTTTTGCTGTTGAATCACCAAATGCATCTGCAACTGCTTCTAATAATGCAATTTGTGTAGCATTATTTGGTCTTAATGTTTTAATTTTTAATATAACTTTTAATGATCCTCTATTTGAACTTTTATCACTTAATGGTACACCTTTATCAGGTATATCAATTATTCTATCATTTTGACTACCTGATGGAATTCTTAATTTAATTTTATTACCTTCTAATGTTGGAATTTCAATTACACCACCTAATGCTGCAGTAGTCATTGGAATTTCAGTTTTAAAAATTAAATCTTTACCATCTCTCAAAAAATTTGGATCTGGTTGAACCCTTATTCTGATAATTAAATCACCATTAATTAATTTATATCCATTTGATGTTGTTATATGTGGTGCATCACCAGCTCCACTAACTCTAATTCTTGATCCATCTTTAATACCTGATGGTAATCTAACTTCAGTTTGTTTAATTTCTGTATTAACACCTTCACCATGGCATTTATTACATTCATCTTCATGTTTAATTTGAACTCCTGTACCATTACAACCTTTACATGTTGTTGGCATATGAAATCCACCTTGTAAATGATGCATTTGAGTTCCTGTACCATTACAAATTTTACATGTTGATTTCTTTTTACCTTCTTTTAATCCATTACCATGACATGAATTACATTGAACAATTGCACTATAATTAACTTTAATTTTTGTACCAAAAATTGATTCTTTAAATGGTATAGTTTTCAAAATTTCAATATCTTCACCTTGAAAATGTTGAATTCCACCACCTCTTCTATTATTATTACCTTGATTAAATCCACTACCACCACCAAATAAATCTTCAAAATTTATACCTTCAAATGGATTACCTTGTGATTGACCACCAAATCCACCAAATCCACTAAATCCACCAAATCCACCAGAAAATGGATTACCACCACCATATGGATGTCCACTACCGCTATTAGCTCCTTGATTAAATGCAGCTGGTCCAAATTGATCATATTGTTCTTTCTTTTTAGGATCTGATAAAATATCATATGCTTCTTGTAATGAATGAAATTTTTCATCAGCACCTTTCTCTTGATTAATATCAGGATGAAATTTTTTAGCTAATTTATAATATGCTTTCTTAATTTGTGATGAACTTGCACTTTTATCAATACCTAAAGTTTTATATGGATCATCTAATTTAACTTGTTTTGTTGAATGAAATTCCCTATATTGATTTATTCTTTTATTACAATTATTATGATTATTAAATGTTATTGAATTTGAACATGATTGAAATTTAAATCCAGTTTTAGCTCTTGCTTTAATTAAATTAATTATTTGTGAACTACTCATTATTTTTTAATATTGATAATTATAATTCTACTAATTAAAATGGTAATGTTGGTGCTGTTGATTGTATGATATAAAGAGGAAAGATATATAATATATCTATATTAATAATCGTTGAAAAGAAGAGGTATTTATGACAGACGGGACACCCGGTATTCACATTCACTCAGTACAAGTGCTTTCTTCACTGCTTCCCCCATGGAAAATTCCAGAATCAACCGCGAGTAAAGTGAGAAGGGCAATTTAAAGAGTATAAATTAAAAATTAAGAAAATGAGAAAATCTGAGAGGATTGCTAAATTAGCGGAGTTTTTTGCTTTTTTTGGATTATGCAATTGAATTGCAAAAAAACATTTAGATTTCGCCTGCACCCATGCTGGGAGTCGAACCCAGAATCTTTTGATTAGAAGTCAAACGCGTTAACCATTACGCTACACGGGCGAATCTGTTTGAAAAAACACTCTGGTTTGTTCTATCCAAAGTTTTTGAGCTTACGTAAATTACGCTTTTTTTAATTTTTACTACTTTTGATTCTAAATTTTTATTAAAAAATTATTTTCTATTTAATTTCAACAGATTCCAACATGATTACGTGACAAGCTGTACAATTTTAAGCATCACGTGACATTGAGACTATAGACAAGAGTATAAAAATTTAAATTTTGTAAAAGCGCAAGTGGTTTAGTGGTAAAATTCAACGTTGCCATCGTTGAGCCCCTGGTTCGATTCCGGGCTTGCGCATTTATTTTTTGAAATGTTTTTTCAAAATATTTCTCCACTATTTTTATTTTTTAATCGAGGACAATAACAATAACAATTAACAATTTGAAGTTAATTTATTTTTATTCTAATTCATTAAATATTGAATCATATATATTTCCCTCTATCTTATTATATATTTAAAATAATTGATAATGGAAAAAATACCATTATGGCTGGATTGTGATCCAGGTCAAGATGATACTGTTGCAATTATTATTGCATGTTATAGTTTACATTTTAATTTATTAGGAATTTCAACAGTTCATGGTAATGTTTCACTGCATAATACTACATGTAATGCATTAAGAATTTTAACA